>APFE030277061.1:0-18614 GCA_000404065.3 Pinus taeda
AGAGAGAGAGAGAGACATGGGAGGGGGAGGGAGGGAGAGGGAGAGAGAAATAGAGAGATGGGAGATAAAGAGCGCGCGCGCGCGCAAGAGAGAGAGAGAGAGAGAGGAAGAGAGGGGGGGAGAGATAGGGAGAGAGAGGGAGACTAAAAATGTTCGTCACCATAATTATTTCAAGTGAATTAGTACTAAAGTTGAGCAATTTTAAGTGACCCAACTAGAAGCAACTAACTTAAATGACTAATTTAGTCTAGGGATAAAATAAATGACTAGGTAATAAGTGGCCCAAATAAAAGAGACTAACTTAAAGAGCTAATTTAGACTAGGACTAAAATATATGCCTAGATAATAAGTGACAAAAAAATGATTAACATAAGCGAATACTATAGTCCAAGAATAAAAATATGACCAACTAAGAAGTACAACAAGTGTATGAATTAGTCATTTATGCTAGTCATTTTAATTGTGTCACTCCATAAATGGAAAATTGCAATTTTGATACTGAATTTTAAATTTCACTAAATTTTAACACTGCATATGGATTTAGTGACCCCCTTAAGGGGTCCTCTAAATCCATAAAAAGGGTCTCTTAATCCATCTACAATGTTAAAATTTAGAGACCCTCTTCTAAATATGTTTGTAATGTTAAAATTTAGGAAATGGATTCAACGACCCCCTTTAAAGGGTCTATGAATCCATCCATTATTGCTAAAATTATAACAATTTTATACAATATAAAGTATAAGTTTACAATATATAAAAGTTTTATACTCCGTTTGGAAGAAGGGACAAGAAAAAGAGTTTGAAACTTTAATAAGAATTTGTTCCTCAAATCTTGGAGAGACGACACACTATTTGTTCTGGGGATTTTGTGGTGTTGTTACATATCATGGTTGATTATTGCACTAGATTCATAGAGACAATGCTTTTATTAATTTGAATTCAAAATATGTTCATTTAAACTTGGTCAATTAATATAAATCTAGATTATTGTAAATATATATTATTATAAAAATAATTCTATAGATATATGCATTACAAAAAATGTGCACAAATTATAATAGCGCATTCACATTCTTAGAATATGCACACACTATTATAAGAAAACCAAACATAGTCACCTTTCTTGTTGCTCTTTAAATAGAATAGCATGGCATGACTCCCATATCCAAGCTGAAAAACCAATATTCCTTAGAAAGTATCTATGTAATTGTTTGGGAGTTACTTCATGTTACTTGAAATCTATAAACTTTATTTGGAGCCCAAAACCCTTTTTCTCCTCGTTGAAAATAGTACATTCCCGAGACCCATAAACCATATTATCTTGAAACCATACCAATGGTGACAAACATCCCCTTAGAATCTAAACATCCCCATAGATATTGTGATATTATGTGTGGGAATTCAAAATAATTCTTTCATGAGACCTTATTCCCTATTCTGAGCCCGCTTAATGTATCATGGAAGATGTTGGTCACTCCAAATCCAAGTCACAAAGAAGGCTAAGAACATGCAATACACAGAAAAACAGAACTCCAACAGTCCAGAGAGGTTAGGCATCGAAGAACGAAGAAGATTGGATAGGATTTTGGATCGTCGTGCAGAGCCTAATAGTGATAATAAAATTTTGGAGATGGAGCTTGGTTACTCTACACTTATCGAGACACCAAGAGGATCCATGAATTCTTTACCAAGCTCACAGAGTCAAAGAGAAATGTGGTTATGATAAAAAATGTGGTTTCTGAGGAAAAAAGTAATAGAGATGTTAGCATCCTCCTCATAGCAGGTATTCATCTTTCATGATCAACATTTCTACATACCAAAGATGTCATACTTTGCATGTTGCAATGTTCCATATTTCCTACTGAGACCAAAGAAGTGTCCATGAGAGTGTGCTAGTCTAAGTGCCTCTGCTGTACTCTAATTTTGATGAGTTATTCCATTTTTGAAGAATTTTCAGTTAAAGGGAGGTCCAAGCAGCTTAATCTTGGTCTCCCTAGGTTTCAATTTCCTATTGTAGAATATAGAGAATCATTATCTGTCCAAACAGCTTAATCTTGGCAGATGGCTAGCTAGGTAGAGAATTTAAGGAGCCCAACTACTTAATCTGGGCCCTTGGAAGAGATAAGGGTACATTTAGATAGGAGGGTAGTCAAAAGAAAAAGGCATAATTAGGGTTTTCCAGTTCAAGTGCACCGAATGCAAAGGAAGAAAAAATGTTAGGTGTATTAGGCTGAATAGGTAGTTTGAGGTTGCAGAAGCAGATTAGTAATCACTGGTGCTCTTGTCAAGAAATACTTATCTCACTTATGGCATTGGTTCCATGGAAGTTGTTTGGTGGTACAACAAGGAAGCATGAATAACATCCTCTCAAGGACCTTGGGATCTGCCCAAAAAGTCCATTTTCACTCCATTCTTGTTAAAAACCAAGTTGACATCTGAGTTGACTTAGTGAAAAGAAGGCACATTTCTTGTGTAAAAATTATTCTTTACACAATCCATTCATTTCCCTATGCTTAAGTTTCCATTCTATAAACTTAGCATACATTCATTTCCTTTTTTTCATATTAACATCTAACCCTATTATCTAGCTCCCTAAATCATTTCCCTCCCCCTATTCTGCAAGAAACTATATAAAAACCCCAAATAACACTAAATATTCCCCCCCATGGCAACTATAGCTATATCAATAAAGTCGGGAAACATTAGGCCCATTTGGGACCATTGTTAGCCCCTCTGCGTCCATTATCCTTGGGATTTATTTAACTTCTGGTTAAATAAATAACCACATTAACCCCCCCACACACATAAAACCATACCATTACCCTCCGCACATACATATTATTACATATTTCGTTTAAACGCTTGGTTGAACGAATAACTATGCTCCCGCGCCAAAACACATTAAACTCAAAAACCTAATGTTTTAACCACTCGAAGCCGCAAATAATTAACGATTATCGGGTGCGCTTTTCTATTAAACCCCGATCACTTTGCGCTCCCGTCCACCGTTGGATAGGCCCTCCTAGATCTGACGTCCCTAATGAATATCAGGCGCCCCTTCGTAGCGGTACGATAATACCAGATGGTCGACAGTTTCTCCATTGTACACCGGGACAGTTTTCGGCCTCCTATTGCATCCGGCCGCCCCTGACACATACCACTCCCGTACCAAAAGCGGTCCGACGTAAACCGCTTACCTCCCTCCCCGCTTGCCTACGTCACCGCATGACGATGCCACCACGTCGTCTGCCACTCTGCTGTACCTGCACAAGGTCACCCGCTGATGTCATCACCCTTCCACCGTGTCATGATCACATCATCATCCACGTCACCCTGCCTTGTCATCCTACCACATCACCCTGTCACATCACCCCGCTGATGTCATCCGATGTACTGGGTCCCACCGCTGACGTCACCGCCGAGGAAAAATCGCCAAAGGCAAAATCGCTGCTTAGGAAGCCCAGAATGAAATTCAGAGGTAGTTTTTGATGCACGATTAGCGCTTAGCGCTAATCGCACATTGCTAAGAAAAAAGGGCCAAAATGGAAAGCCTCAGTCCAGCACATGGTTCACAGCAGCTATTTTTTCCGTAAAGAGATAAAAAGGGCGATTTAGCAGTTTAAAGAGGATCAACAGAGAAAGAGAGTCCCATTCAAGTGTTAAAGAGTATCAGAGGAAAGATAAAGCCCAGATTCAATTAAAAAAGTATCAGTGAAGCGGCAAAGAGAATCAGATCGACAATATCAAAGCAGGTGAACATTAAAAGCCTCCATCAAAGTCAAAGAAAGTGGTGAAGCCACTTAAGGCTCTCAAATCATAGTGAACGCACATCAAAGACACTCAAGAGTAGCTAACTGACTAGGAGGTGCAGATAAGAGATTGAAGGCATAGTGATTGCAGATTGGACAGCAGAGCTACCAAAGGATGCCACATAGCCTCATTTTTTGAAACAGCTGCCCCCAGTGCAGCATTAAATAGATATTTTTTACATTACTTGCAAGAGAAGTTAGGTTAATTGCAGTTATTTCCTCAGATCTTCTATCAAATCTATTTTTGTAGATATTTTGCCTATAAATACAACCCTGAACAATGTAATAAGGGTTGGTTGTTGGTTGGTGGGTTGGTTGATGATTTCTTCTTTCTGAACTGCGCTGTAATATATCAGACTGTGTTAATACAAATGGTTGTTGAAGTTCACTGTGTCTGAATGATCTGAAGGTGGTTTGGACGTTCTGGGACTTGCTACAGAATTCCTGTGTCATGCTATGGAACAATAAGTTATACTAAACTGTGTCTTATGTTTTCTATTTTGTAAATCTCATCTATGTTTCATGATCTAGGTAACAGAGAAGAAGAATAGCATAAGATTTGTTTGAATGCACCTTATGTTCAATCTCTATTATTTATTATGTTTTCTTCAGGATTAGTCATAAATATGAATTCTTAACTGCTCATGTTTGCACTAGTTCTCTCATTTTGAATACTGTTTAGGAATTCTTAATTGCTCCTACACAATATTCATCCATTTCCCCTCTATCAGTATAGTGAGAGAGTCTTGATTTCCTTTCATTCCCTGACTTCATTCCATCATTTCCAGATTTGAAAATTTTTTCTAGGCCACCTATCCTGCTATGTGGTACTACCTTTTCACCAAGAAACTCTTTCAGTAATTACACTTGCAGTGACTCCATTGCCCAATGGAAAAAATAATTATAGACTTGCATCCCAGTTCTGTTTGAGATCACCATCCCACCAAACTCAAACAAAACCCATGTGCATCATATCTAGCCTAAAATCATCCCTTAAACAAAGCTAAGTTGCAAAGAGAGAGCCCTCTCTGACTGCTGGTAGGCTAGGACTTGCAGCCCAAAGCTTGGTTTGTGGTTACCTTGACCGTATTCCCTTAGGAGTCAAAGGGAACAAGCTAAGCGATAGCATCAATGGCGACTCCACTGGGGAATTGAATTATTTTTTTCATCACTGTAAATCCCCATTTTTGATCAGTTTGCCTTTCAAACAAGTCTTAAACTTGTTTTGAAAAATCCCAAAAAATAAAAAAATCTCAAATATTTTGTTTCTTATTGCATATTTAGTTCTGATCTGTGTGGTGGAAAGAGATCGGGCCCTTCAAAGTTTATTTATCCACCTGGCGACTCCACATAATCCTCATAATAAAGACTCCGCTGGAGAAATAAACTTAAGAGAAATATACGAGAAGATCATGCTTTTGACCTGGATTACTATCCAAGAGGTCGTGTTCTTTCTCTTCCATAAAATTTTGTTGTGTATATTATATTTTAAAAACGATTTTAAATTAGATTTTTATGATTTGCCTTTTAAAAATGTTGTTGAAAAGCCTCCTTGCACATTAGAACAACAGCCTTTAAATGCTACTGAAAATCATCATATAGCCAAGGAGGAGACAAATGTCAAAGCTAATCATTCTATCCTTGTTCATATCGAGCCCATTTAGCCAATCCCTGTACATAATCTCGTGCCTCGTAAGGTTCCTGACAGGTATAAGCCTCTTATTTTGCCTCCCGTGCTTAATCCTCTACCCAAAAATCATCCTGAGTATCTCCCAAGGTTTGATGGAGAGAATGGTATTACTGCACAAAAGCATATCCAAGCCTTTGAAGACTATCTTAATATATTTGAAGTGGAGGACGAGGATGTTAGTATCAGGCTATTTGCCCTTTCTTTGCAAAGCGAAGTTAGGACTTGGTTTAAAGCATTGCCTGAGGCTAGCATCTGTAATCTTCAGCAGTTTTCCAAGCTCTTCCTTGATAGATAGATGATCAAACTTAATTTCCTCTTGCTCATTGAAGAATATAATCAGTTAGAAAGACATCCAAATGAATCTATTCAGCAATTTTTTGATCGATTCAATCAAGTTTATCATTCTTTGCCTTTGAATATTATACCTCCCCCTGATTTAGCTCTATTGCATTATCCAAGAGCTTTTAATGTGGAAATCAAGTTCCGTTTGAGAGAAATATGCCCGTCCACTTTGGAATAGATGCAGGACATAGCTGTGGACGTGGACGCAAATCTGAAGATCTGACAAGAATAGCGGAAAGCAGAGCAAGAAGAAAAACTTCATGGTTTGTTACAAAAGTCAGAGGAAATGATCACAATGAATGTTGAATTCTTAGAGCGCAAGAACACATCTGTTGTGCAAGAGGAAAGTAATGTTATTCATGAACAAACCTGCCAGAAAATAGATGACATATTCATACACCCAAATTGGAAGGACCAGTCTCCTGATATACTATATGAATATAACAGCTTCTCTTCTTTCAACTGCATGCCAAAATATGATGAGTATGATGATGATTATGAGCCTAATGACCAAATCAGCCTTGCAGAGGAGTCAGAGCCTATTTTGGCAAAAAGCAAAGTTCAGGATCAGTAGCCTAAAATCAATGATCAACGTGCCTATCTCAGCTATGAATTAAAGGATGAAAGCGTAGAAAATTCTGATTTCAGCGAAGGAACTTTACCTTTCTGTGTTGATTCTTTTCAATTTATTAAGGAGAACTATCATGCAGTTAATAAGAAAGTATCAGCAAGTGTTGATATTGATCATTTGGAGGAAGCCCAAATGATTGTTCAAAATATATTGCCTCTAGTTTTGAAGCCCCAAAAAGCCATCGAATATCAGATTGAGGAAGATTTGAAAGCGGCTGTTCGTGACCAAGTGATCCAAGTGGATCCCCTGCCTCCTTGTTTTCAGCCATCTGAGTTTTCCGAAGAAGAAGGAGAGCAGGCTGCGCAGATCAGTCAAGGGCCACATGAGCCTGTTTGTAATAAATTGCAAATATCAGTTCATGTTTTATATGATTCATGTGCTGATAGGGTGTATGATGAAATAAAGAAGTGATCTTCTCCATTAGTAGGTTGTGTGCCTCAATATCAAAATGTTGATGATATCCAATTTCCAATGCATGATAGTGATCCCAAACTTTTGTACAGTTCTTCAATTCAGCCCAACAATTGTATATATATGTTGTGGGACCCTTTTGTACAGTTTCTTGTTTCAGCAAAGAAGGTCAGCAGTTTTCTTTTCTTCTCAAAAGTTAACAAAGTTATATCTGATGGCAAGATCTCCATTTTTACCACCAGCAAGCACAAACAGCAAAGCTCACCGATGTTTGTAATGCTTAAATGGCTACACTGGCTATTTGATTTCACCTAACATCAAAGTAAGTGCTGATTAGAGTAGGTAGATAGGATTTCAGTTTTTTGTTTGAATAGAAATCTTGCTGCAGTTGAAGCCCGAAGTGAAGCCCCTAAGATCTTCAAGTCTTCTATCACGTTCATAAATAAAGCAGCCAACAAAGGGAAGTTTTCATAGTACAACAACAACTAAAGATTAAGGCATTCTGACCTACTGTTCTTGACTTTTCGCAAGGAAAAGCCATCCCCAAGTGGAGCCATTGTTAGCATCCTGCTCATAGTAGGTATTCATCTTTCATGATCAACATTTCTACATACCAAAGATGTCATACTTTGCATGCTGCAATGTTCCATATTTGCTACTGAGACCAAAGAAGTGTCCATGAGAGTGTGCTAGTCTAAGTGCCTCTACTGTACTCCAATTGTGATGATTTATTCCATTTTTAAAGAATTTTCAGTTAAAGGGAGGTCCAAACAGCTTAATCTTGGTCTCCCAAGGTTTCAATTTCCTGTTGTAGAATATAGAGAATCATTATCTGTCCAAACAGCTTAATCTTGGCAGATGGCTAGCTAGGTAGAGAATTTAAGGAGCCCAACTGCTTAATCTGGGCCCTTGGAAGAGATAATGGTACATTTAGATAGGAGGGCAGTCAAAAGAAAAAGGCACAATCAGGGTTTGCCAATTCAAGTGCACCCAATGCAAAGGAAGAAAAAAGGTTAGGTGTATTAGGCTGGGTAGGTAGTTTGAGGTTGCAGAAGCAGATTGGTAATCACTTGTGGTCTTGTTAAGAAATACTTATCTCACTTATGGAATTGGTTCCATGGTAGTTGTTTGGTGGTACAACAAGGAAGCATGACTAACATCTTGTCAAGGACCTTGGGATCTTCCCAAAAAGTCCATTTTCACTCCATTCTTGTTAAAAACCAAGTTGACATATGAGTTGACTTAGTGAAAAGAAGCCACATTTCTTGTGTAAAATTAATCTTTACACAATCCATTCATTTCCCTATGCTTAAGTTTCCATTCTATAAACTTAGCATACATTCATTTCATGTTTTCCATATTAACATCTAACCCTATTATCTAGCTCCCTAAATCATTTCCCCTCCCGCTATTCTGCAAGAAACTATATAAAAACCCCAAATAACACTAAATATTCCCCCCCATGGCAACTATAGCTATATCAATAAAGTCGGGAAACATTAGGTCCATTTGGGACCATTGTTAGCCCCTCCGCGTCCATTATCCTTGGGATTTATTTAACTTTTGGTTAAATAAATAACCATATTGACCCCCCCGACACATAAAACCATATCATTACCCTCCGCGCATACATATTATTACAGATTTCGTTTAAACGCTTGGTTGAACGAATAACTATGCTCCCGCGCCAAAACACATTAAACTCAAAAACCTAAGGTTTTAACCACCCGAAGCTGCAAATAATTAACGATTATCGGGCGTGCTTTTCTATTAAACCCCGATCACTTTTCCCTCTCGTCCACCGTTGGATCAACCCTCCCAGATCCGATGGCCCTAATGAATATCAGGCGCCCCTTCGTAGCGGTACGATAGTACCTGATGGTCGATGGTTTCGCCGTTGTACACTGGGACAGCTGTCGGCCTCCTATTGCATTGGCCCGCCCCTGACACATACCACTCCTGTACCAAAACCGATCTGACGCAAACCGCTTACCGCCCTCCCCGCTTGCCTACATCACTGCATGACGATGCCGCCACGTCACCTGCCACTGTGTTGTACCTGTGCCATGTCACCCACTGACGTCATCACCCTACCACTATGTCATGATCACGTCATCATCCACGTCACCTTGCCACGTCACCCCGCTGACGTCATCTGCCGTACTGGGTCCCACTGCTGACGTCATGCTGACATCACCACCGAAGAAAAAGCGCCAAAGGCGAAATCGCTGCTTAGGAAGCCCAGAATGAAATCGCGCATCGCTAAGAAAAAAGGGCCAAAATGGAAAGCCTCGGTCCAGCGCATGGTTCACAGCAGCTATTTTTGCCGTAAAGAGATAAAAAGGGCGATTTAGCAGTTTAAAGAGGATCAACAGAGTAAGAGATTCCCAATTCAAGTGTTAAAGAGTATCAGAGGAAAGATAAAGCCTAGATTCAATTAAAAAAGTATTAGTGAAGCGGCAAAGAGTATCAGATCGACAATATCAAAGCAGGTGAACATTAAAAGCCTCCATCAAAGTCAAAGAAAGCGGTGAAGCCACTTAAGGCTCTCAGATCACAATTAATGCACATCAGAGCCACACAAGTGAGAAGTGTGAGGTGGGAATTCACACAAGTGGAAGCACTAGACAACAGGAAAAACTAAGCAACGAAATAGGAGACTTGGAGGGTAGAGGAGAAGGTTTGTGAGAAGCCTTTGACTATCTATGAGCAGCAGACAGATTGTATCGAGAGCTGGATAGCTTCCGAGCTAAGGCTTTGTGTAATCCAGACGTATTTCCACTTGTATGATAATACAGAGATCAGGGTTTTTAGCTGAGGCTTTCCCCATAGTATTCTTCTGTGTTCATGTGTGATTGATTTCTCATTCTCAGTTATATGTTTTCTATTTGATCTTGCTCATATTCGATTAAGCTTCTGCAATTTTGTTGTAGAAGTAGATCTTGTATTTTGCTTTAGTATATTTCATAATCTATTGACCTACAGTAGGAATTTCTACATGGTATCAGAGCCAGGTTATCAAAGTGAAGAACAATATACAAGAAGGGAGAAGTTTGAAGTTTGAGGTTCCTGAATATAGAAATCAAGTTCTTATCACATCTCAATTTCAACAATGGCATTCAACGGTTTAAGACTCGAGTATGCCCTTGATGGCAGCTCAAATTATATAGCATGGAAGCATCACATGCAAGTAGTATTAGAAGATAACGTCCTAAAGGAATTCATTGATCAAAAAGTCCCTGAGACGACAGTGGCTAATGCTATAGAGTTGGCAGAATGGAAGAAATGTGTGGCTAGAGCAAGGAGAATCCTTCTGGAGGGAGTTTAAGACCACATAGTCTCGAGTCTCCATGGGAAGGAGACATCGTTTTTGATGTGGAAAACATTAAAAGATCTATATCAGAACAACAAAAATCAGAGGAAGCTGGCATTTAAAGACAAGCTTCAAAAAATCAAGTGTGAAAAGGGCGATACGATCCTTACATATATAAACAAGCTAACCACCTGCATGGATGAGCTTGGAAGTGTAGGAATCGCAATAGCCGATGATGACATGGTGAGTCTTGCTCTTCTTAGTCTTCCTAAGAGCTGGCATAGCTACCAAGACTCGGTAAATGGAAGAGAGAAACTGCCAAATTGGGAACAACTTTGGTGTGATCTGATGCAGGAGGAGATAAGGAGAAGCACTAGAGATGGTTCTTCATCCAAGGAGGATGAAGAAAATTGCACCTTACTGAGTAAAGAGAAGAAAGGGAAGGAGAAGAATCCTCATCCCAAATCTAGTTCTTCCCATGGTGGGAAGAAGTTTGACAAATCGAAAGTGTGATGCTTTCATTTTCATGAGGTGGGCCATTTTGCTACAAATTGTCCACTGAAGAAATACAAGAAGGGATACTTGGAAGGATCGGAAGGTGAGGCATTGGCCTCACAATTTGAGTTGGATTTCACCCTCATCGCATGCATGGTTTCATCCATCGTGGGATGTGGTTGGTTTCTTGACAGTGGACCTTCATTCCACATGACCAGCAATAAGAGTTTGTTTAGTACCTTGGAGGAGAAAGATCTCTAGATACTCATAGAGATGGGTAATGATGAAAAGTATAGTGTCTCAGGAGTAGGCACAATTGTTTTTAAGAGGGAGCATAGATCTCGCATTACCTTGACAGATGTGAAGTAAGTGCCAGGACTGAGGAAAAACTTGGTATCGATTGCAATGTTGGAAGACAAAGGCTATGATATAGACTTTAGTAAGGGAAATTTTTTCCTTATACATGTCACCACGAGATAGGTGAAGCAGATCGGTTCACGAGTCAAGAACATGTATGCTCTTGAGGTTCAAGATGCATTCAAAGCCTTGAAGAGCTAGGAAATTGTTGGAGACTTGGTGGTTGAGAGGGAGAGTACATTACCTCTCAACATGCAGCACCATAAGAAGTCTCAGACAATTGTGAAGGAGACACAATTGGTGAAGTAGCTTCAGGAGGTTGTGGAGCAGCCACAACTAGAGAAGCCGAGAGGTGATTGAGTGGAGGCATCCACTCATGCAGAGACCTCCAATAAGGGGAAATTCCGAGCCAAGTAGGCAGAGTGATCACATGCATCCACACCTCCAGGTAGGAGGTGGGCAATGTGGAGTGACAGTCCCAAGAAGGCTGGAATAGGGGTAAGATCGTTGAGGTACCCAACATCTTTGATTAGACCTTGCTACATGAGCCCCAACAAGGAGTAGCAAGACTAGCTGAGTGGGTAGAGGCAAATGTGGATGGAGCAGAAGAGAGAGCTATAGTGCAGGAATCCAAAGATGGCACAGAGCTAGCAGGTTGCAACAATGTGAGAGGCATAAGAGTGTTGCACCAATGTAGGATGGCACAAAGAGGTGTGCAATGATGTGAGATGCATGGAGTGTTGCAGCAAGTCAGAGGTCACACAGGGAGCACTTGTTAGTGGCAGTGGAGCTTCAGCATTAGAGGGTTTTTCTAGCCCAACAGGGAGGTCAGTTGGGAGATTTTGTTTTGTTTCTAGAGATGCTAGAGCAACAACACTAGGGAGAAGTGTTGCATGTAGAACATTCCAAAGGTTCGGGATCAGGTTCGAGTTGAATGCCTTTCTGTTGAGAGGAAGTGTTGAAAATGGTAACAAGAAATGCTATAAATAGCAGTTCGGGTACCAGTGTTGGACATAGCAACAAGGAATGAAAAATGGAAGTGCTAAAGATAGCATTGCTATAAATAGCATTTCGGGATGGATTCCAAATTTAGTTAGTCCCTGAACTAAAATTGAGAAGAAAAATTCGAATTTGATCTTAGCAGTTGTTTGTAAAATAATTAATTAATTCATCTTGAGTTAATTAATTGTAGGAAATCAAACATGAAATCTATGTGAAGACATGCAACAATTTCTCCATTAATTGAAGAATTTATCCCTTAGTTAAAGAGATAAGGATTAGTTGTAATTTGAGTTGTAATTAGTTAGCTCAATTAACTGAGTTAAATCCAGTTAAATTAGTTCCAACAGTTTGTGGAATTAATTATGAGTTCAGTTAGTTAATGCTTGGATGCATGTAATTGCTACTCTCCAGATAACTGAATATTCTCTCATAAATAACTAATGCATGTCAGTTCAGTCAGAGACCCAGTTGAGATCAGAGGAAGGGAAAATGTGCTATCAGTTGGAGGATTATTCCTATATAGGAAACTCATCCATGCAGAAGGAATTATCTCCTTCAAGATTGCCCAATTACTGTTGAGCCAAGTGAGCAGTGTGAGGTGGGAATTCACACAAGTGGAAGCACTGGACCCCAGGAAAAATTGTGCAAGGAAATATGAGGCTTAGAGGGTAGAGGAGAAGGTTTATGAGAAGCCTTTGACTATCTATGAGCAACACTGAGAGTTGGATAACTTTTGAGCTAAGGATTTGTGTAATCCATACATATTTTCACTTGTATGATAATAGAGAAATCGGGGTTTTTAGTTAAGGATTTCCCTAGAGTATTCTTCTGTGTTCATGTGTGATGATTTCTCATTCTCAGTTATATGTGTTCTATTTGATCTTGCTCATATTCGATTAAGCTTCCCCAAGTTTGTTGTAGAAGTAGATATTGTATTTTGCTTTAGTATATTGCATAATTTGTTGATCTACAGTGGAGATTTCTACGTGATGCACTTCTTGTATTCACATTATTGTTTGTCAAATCTATGCTTCGAACAAGACATAATAGCTCGTTTGACAATACAAAAGAAAACACTTAATACTTGGTAAATAATTTGAAGAAGTTCCTTGGTGTTTTTGTGCACAAACTTATGGACAAGAACAAGAAAGTGAAAGAGAGATGTGAAATTGGTTAGAACATAGATTTGCTACATATCACTAGATCCATAAATAATGATCGCACAGTGTTAGTAGATAATTGTTCCTTCAAATAATGATCCTCATATGTCTCAGGTTATTTTTGTTTTATTCCACCTTCCATGGCATTGATCTCTTATGTGGAAGAAACTTTTTGGTGAAGGCTACTAAATTAACCCACCAACTTCATAGGGCTCTAATTGATGTTCTTATCTCCAATCTCATAATTCTAGTTTTAGCCTTCGCAATGATATATATTAATATATATATATATTATAATATATATATATTATATATATATATATATATTATAAATATAGATTGATGGGACATTATGAATTCTATATAATCATTGATCTTTCCAGATAGACAATGGTGCAAATTAACCCCAAACTTCATGGCTCCAATTGATGTTCTGATGTCCAACATCAATTGCTAGTCTTTAAGCTCTCTCACAATGGTAAATATTATAATGATTGGCCTTTCCGGACTATCTATATAAACAATTGATCTTTCACGAGATAGACAATGGAGTTAGCAGCCTGAAGTTTTCTATCACATTTTCGTTTTAAAAGAGAATCCTCTAGTTCTTCTCTCAGGGTTCCTCTTAGGCTTCCTTGTTGCCCCTCATGTTCACTTCCATCATTTACTTTAGTTATAATTTTTCTCAACTGGTTTGTTTCTATGGCTTTAGTGTTGTAGTAATTGTTCTCAGCATCTCCGTAATGTTTGCATTTCTTCGATATATGGTTCTATAATTCATGTCCACTCCTCCACATACCATTTTTTTTCTCTTTTCACAGAAGACTTCTAGACATCATATTGCAAGTTCTCATCCTAGAGCTGATTCTCTCCCTTAAATCTCCTTTGTTGGATTTGCAGCAAAGTAGGGAGAAAAAAAATCTTCTTTGTTGGATTTTCCTCACTGCAAGTTCTTCCTACTTTAATACCAATTGATGGGTGCTGGAAAAATCAAAGCCTATAGATAAGAAATAAAATTTACTACCCATCTTAGTGGATGGTGTTAATCACAATCAATGTATTTCACTAAACAGAGGCAAAACAATTCCACCTGATGATTTTATCATTAAACTTGTATTATAACATTCAATTAAATTAGTGAAATGATAGTAATGCTACTTAATTACATTCACTTTGCAGCAAAAATTGATCCTCATTTACGAGATTAAGAAAGGATAAATAAAAAGAAATACCATGTTTCTCACAAAACAATGGGTTGTACAGTTTGTTGTTTAGGTAGAGATTCCATGCTAGTTCTCTTTCCAGGAGTTTACCCTTCTTACTGATGGGTGTTTATTCCTTAACAATCTCTTTCATTATCAATGGAGTGATCTTCCTCAATTGCCCAGTGATATGCCTCAACTAATCCAAGGATCTTCTTGCCCAATGATTGTGTTCAATTGTAGTTGTGTAGAATACAGAAGTCCTTTGTAGTAACATCATCAGGCATGATTACCAAATACACAACATTGCTATTCTTGAGTAGAGCTTTGGCATCAATTTCCCCTTGCACTAGAGCTATTATTTGGCTCTGCTTCAGAGATATGCCGAGGGAATAACCAACATCCAATTTCTACTTTCCTAGCCTTGTATTTGACATGGCGATGGCCTTGTTGGACTGACCACAATATATCTAAGTGGTTTTACACCAGTTGTACAAAGAGGGCTCTAGGGTCTTGCTAGCTTCCAAGGACATGAAAAATCAGTCTTATGACCATCTAAAATAACTAGATGATTTAGAGTCCTTAATTAAGCTTGTCTTAATGGACACCATAAATCAATCCAAAGGGAAGAGCTAACAATAATAACAAATGCCTAAAGCAAGCATCAACAATGAACAATGATTACATATGTCAATGAACATTCAACAAAATGAAAAGAGGAAGAATATAGTGAAACATGCCTTAGTATATTATGAACTTTCCTTCAAAATGACAACATGAGTGACAATACAGTGAAATATATCTTAGTATATGATGACAAAAACGATATGAAAAAACATTAAAAAAAAATAATAAACAAAAAAGATACTATAAAATGCTCAGAAAAGATGAATCAATTAATTAAAATTGTCATCTATGTGATCATTGTTTGTGTTCTTGTGTCTAATGTCCATTACTAAGATATACCACATGCTAGATGATGTAACTTGCTAAAGTATCATAAGAAGCCAAAAAATTTATCACCATTTCTAAAAATGACTAATTCCTTATTAGGTAGAACATATAGTCTAAAGAAACCTACCATAATACTTCAAACCCATGTCCTAGATTATTTCCTACAAAAGATGGCCAACAATTGCAAGGATAACTTTTTTAACAAGTGGTCGAACAACATATGGTATAAGTAAGAGATATTATATGGTAAGTGATATAACATGCTAAAATATAATTATAAGCCAAACAAGTAATCATTGATTTTTCTTCGATAAATATGTTCCTATCAACTAAGGGTTATGCTCCTAAGAAAACATGATGTAA
The DNA here is from genome assembly GCA_000404065.3 of Pinus taeda. NCBI lineage: Eukaryota > Viridiplantae > Streptophyta > Pinopsida > Pinales > Pinaceae > Pinus > Pinus taeda. The sequence continues at coordinate 15,730 of APFE030277061.1, forward strand.
TGCTTCAAACTCACGTTCTAGGTCATTTCTTACAAAAGAAATGGCCCAAGGGGTGCATGGTAGTTTTTTTAAAAGACATAAAAAAACATATAATACAAGTGAGAAATTTTATATGCCATAAGCTACTAAGAAATCATAAGAAGGAAAAAGGCCAAAAAAATATTTTAAAGAGAAATTATTGGGTTGAAATTTGATCGTTGATCTATTAGAAGTGTATTTTAGTTGAAATCCAAATAATTTAGTTAATTCATGTTCCCTATGTCAATTTCGTAGCTCAGTGAAAAATTTCAACCATGGAACTAAATTCCTCTTTTAGGGACGACCAATTTTGATTTTTAAAGTGCTCGATTTCGACAAGGGAAATTATATTTTTGAATTAAAGGACCACATGTGCATAGTTGATTAGGTCAGCCATAAAGCAAATTGGACACCCTTGGAAGGCTATAAGTACAAGTGACCTCAAGCTCATTTTGACATCATCACTTATCTCTCTCTTAATTGGGTATAAAATAATAAGTACTGAACTAGTCGCAGAACTGTAAGTATCGAATTAGATACAGAATCACAAGTACTGAATTGAGTGCAAAACTGTTAGTATTGAACATGGTGCATAAACATAAGTACCAAACTGAGTGCAGAATCGTAAGTACAGAACTAGGTGCAAAATCGTAGGTACCGAACTGGGTGCAAAATCATAGGTACCGAACTGGGTGCAGAATCGTAAGTACCAAACTCAATGTAGAACTGCAAGTACCGAACTAGGTGCAAAACATAAGTACCGTAGTGGGTGCAGAACCACAAGTACTGAATTAAGTGTAGAACCAAACATATCGAACTGGGTGCAAAACCAAAAGTACTGAACTTGGTGCAGAACCATAAGTATCAAACTGGGTGTAGAACCATAAGTACCGAATTTGATGCAGAATCATAATTACCAAACTAGGTGTAGAACCAAAAGTAACGAATTGAGTGTAGAGTTATAATTATCAAACTAGGTGCATAATAGTAAGTATCGAGGTGGGTACAAAACTATAAGTACCAAAAAGGGTGTAGAATCATAAGTGAACTAGGTGCTGAAATGTAAGAACTGAAGTGGGTGCAGAACCATAAGTACCGAACTGAGTGCAGAACTAAAAGTACCATACTAGGTGCAGAACTGAAAGTACTGGAATAGGTGCATAACCATATGTACCAAACTGGGTGCAGAACCGTAAGTATTGAGCTAGGTGTAGAACCGTATGTACCACATTGTGTTTAGAACCATAATTACCAAACTGGGTGCAGAACTATAAGTATCAAACTAGGTGCAGAACCGTAAGTATCGAACTTATTGCATAACCATAAGTATCGAATTGGGTGTAGAACTGTAATTACTGAATTGGGTGTAGAACCATAATTACTGAATTGGGTGGAGAACTATAATCACTGAACCTTAATTCAATATGGAAATGATTAAATTCATTTATCTAAAGCAAAGAACAATGAATCCTTAAGAGAAATTAAAATGGTATCAGAGCTGGGCTAAAGAAAAGTCATTGAAGATCACCCTTATGAGGACACCATTGATGGAAGCAAGACCAAATGGAGGAGACCTAAAAGAATACTAGGGTTTGAAGGAAACGCTAGGCGATTTGGTTATTAGAGTTTAATGAATATTATAAGGTTAGGGTTTGGAAGAAAACCTAGTTTATGGAAAATACTTGATATATGCAGTCTAGAAATCCTAGCATAATAAATGTGAAGATGTTTAAGAAGTTATGGCAAATTTTATAAAACCTTAGATAGGATAGTCTCTATTAGGTTTGCTTGCTAATGAAGTTGGTAAATATATTGAAAGAAATAATGTTATATGGATATTCATGTCTCTTGAAGGTTGGTTCAAGAGGGAGATTATCACCTCTCATTGAATATAAGTACTTTTTGATTTATGGTGCTCATGTATGTATTTACTTTTGTTTAGACCTATTGATCTGATTATTGTTTTGATTATTGCTTATACTTCTTCCATCTACATTTTAGTATTTTAAGTTGTGATAAGTGAATCCTTCATGATCATGATTGCTAATTACCCTCGGAGTAAAGAGATCCACTTCACTCTGACGCAAAAGAATATAGCATACTCATTGTCATCAAACTAATTATACCCTCACTCTACGTGGATATATAATATATATATATATATATATATATATATATAACGATGGGTTTAAACATACGTACAAATAGCCATTCGCGGACGTTGTTTCTGTATCCGGTCGCAAACACAACCGCATCAAAATCCTCACTGCACCCGTCCGTAAATTCTGCTCCTTTTTATGTGAATCGCGCTACACCTGGACTGGTTATATATAAAGATGAATTAAGGAGTAACTGGAATTATAGATCCATGCACTAGTAACCTAAATAAAACTAATAGCATATATTACCCAATACATGAATAAAAATTACTCCAATCGAACTCTCCATTAAATTTAGTACTGGTCTAAATAAATCTAGTGACGCATTAAATATTAAATTTTATGTCTAGCTATTTTTATGTTAGATTGCTGATTCCTCGAGAATCCGACAAACATGAACAGAACACAGTTAATTATTTGATAACACTTATATCCCTCAGATTCCCAAGAATTAACATTCCACATAAACTCAGAGATACTGCCCAATGCATTAATAAAAATTCAGAGGAGCAACATGATCATGTTGGAGACAACAATTGTCACACAATTTCCACATAGGGTGTAGAAAGTTAAGATAGGTCATAAAGTAGAGAAGCCAAGCCCTAAATGATTTATGGTAAAATTTTAAATAAACCAATTAAAAAACCATACTATAGTAAAGCTTGTTATTTCACTTGACACATAAATAAAATATTATCTATATAAAAA
>APFE030277063.1:4788-17140 GCA_000404065.3 Pinus taeda
CAGTTCTTGAAAGCAATTTTTTTATAATTAAAACATTTACCTTTTTAATTATATTTTAAATTTCTACAAGTCTTTAGACAATATTTTTTGAAATTGTAACATTTTTAATTATATTTTAAATTTCTACAAGTCCTTGGATATAAATTATTTGGCAATATTTTTTTGAAATTGTTGCTTCAAATTTTGTGTTAATTCTTTTCATCGATAGACTACTTTAATATGCCGCATGTTATAGTGATTTCGATCAAAATTAATCTCACATGAGTAAGAACCTAACTTCCTTGATTCAAAACTTCAAAGTAATATTTTTGACAAATTAAATATACAATAAAAAAAATATTCATTTACTACCAAAACTAACTTAACTTTTAATAATAGTAGTACACACTTGAATTTAGAGGGTTCCAAAATGAAAAAGTTCTCTCTTTCCTAAAACTTGTAAGACCTTTTTGTCCGTAAACAAGAGAATTTTTTTATGATGAAATGGACAAAAACAAGATGAAGATTTCCTATATCAAATAATTTATATATTACTTATTTGAAGTCGGTGGTAATTTATATCGGATAGTGTCCTATATATTAATCACACAAAGAATATGTTGTCAAATATATTATTTTGAAATTGTAGTTTGAAATTAAATTGATTTTTTTTAAAGATCCTATGAATAAGAATATGCTCAGTTAAACTATTTTTTTTAAGGATCTTATTACACTATACTTAGTCATAAGAATATGCTTAGTTAAATTTCTTTAGTCTCCCAATATGTTTAGTTATAAGATTTACATTATACCTAGTCATAAGAATAACAAGGTTTTTCAATAAATAAAATAAATGGAAAAATAGTTTAACTATTAAAGGAGGGTAACATATTTATCGATTTTTAATTGTAATATGCCAAGTCACTCTATAATACTCAAATTATTTTTTTTAGTTTAACTTCAAAAAGAAGGTACAAGTTCAAAAAAAAAATTGTAAATACATTGTTGTATGGCAGGGTTCTATGTGGCGATGGAATTTAAAGCTCTTGTTTGGTAAATAAAAACTCTTCATTTGATTGGTATTTAAAATAGCAAAGTATTTAAATCATGTGTGCCATATTGTTTTAAAAGAAATATTGTGAACTATAATTTCTTTAATTGATGAGTTTAAATTTTGTAAGTATAAAACTTAGATACCAATACACTTTCCTCTTGAAATCTCCAAGACAAATGAGAGGTGGTATATTGAACTTTTGGATTTTGAATTTAAATTTGAAACTCAAACAAACCACCCCATCACATTTAATATTTAAACTACCTTGCCAACTCACCATATCACTTACTCAACCATTTGGAAAAATGGATGACCAAAATATGGGAGGAAGAGGAGGTTGGAAAAGTGCCAAGAATATCAATACCATACATACATACATTTGGATAACATAGTCTTAAGGACTCTTTATCTTGGTGGATAGTTGTCATCATTCTCCCATTGCTCATCAGTTAAATAATGGATACATTGAAAAGATAGATTTTGGAATCAATTTAAGAAAAACTATGACCTTAATAATTCTAGCCAATAGGAATTGTAGCCCATAGTAACTCTAACCAATGAGAACTATTACCACAATAACTCTAGTTGGAAGGAACTTTGATCAATGAATAAATAAAATGATTATAGGTCATTGGTCATAATAGTTCCCTCATCAAGAAATTCCCTATAAATACGACTAATAAACATTGATTATAGTTCTTGTGAGTCAAGGTTCTTAACTAACAAAGGAATTATTCCCTAGAACTATGACTGAAAAACATAGATCATAGTTTAATTTCATAGTCAAAGCTCCCACATCATAATTCTTGTTGTCATGATTCTTGTAAAATAAAGTCATAGTTCCTAATTGACAAGGGAACTATGAACAACAAAGGAATGATTCCTAAGGTCATAGTTCATGAGGGTTAAAGTTCTCGAGGTCATAGTTACTATGCGTCATAATTCATAAGGGTTAAAGTTATCAAGTTCATAGTTCTTATATGTCATAGTTACTATGCTCATAGTTCTTGTGGGTCATGTTTTCTATTGGTTAGAGATCCCAATGATAAGAAATCTCATAGAATTTCTTCAATGAGAGTCGACAAAATGCCTGTTGGAAAATGAGAGAGGGAGGGAAATATAAATAGAGAGAGATGGAGAGAGAGAGAGAGAGAGAGAATAGAAAATGTGTAAATGGAAATAGAGAAATAGAGTGTTGAGAATAAATTAGTCATAATGGTATAAACAAGAATTACATCCATACGATTCCATTCCATCAAATTCCACAATACGAGGGTTTTCAAATTCCACAAAAGCAATGTTTTCAAATTTCACAAAACTAAGGTCTTCAAATTTCACTTCAATATACATCGACAGCCATCACCAAATTGTGATGCATGGTCAATATGGTGTGTTTACTCACATTTTCTAATTATGCCCTCAAATTTGAATTCACTATGTTGGAGTTTCCACATTCCACATTGCTATGGTTTTCAAATTCCACAAAGCAAGGGTTTTCATAGTGCATAGAACTAAGTTTTCCAAATTGCATAATTATATTTCCTAATAATGCACACACACTTTTGAGCCATGCTAAGCAGGTAGCCTTGTTGGGGTCCTAGTTGGTACCTTGGGCCTTACGGAGCCTAAGCAACTAGGAACACATGTGAATTCCTAAGAACAAGCATACATTCTTGTGGGCATGTGTTCCTCATGATAGCCCCATTTCCACTTCTGGGGTCATCATTCTTGCACAAGTGCCCTTAGTTGATTCTCACTAGTTTTTTCAATTATGCATAATCCTTCTCAAGCTCTCATTATAGAATTTCTCTCAAAATTCCTTCATACACTTCATGCTAGGTGTTTTCTCATTAGTCTAGATCGTTTCTTTCTTTTACCACATATGAAGTCATTTCCACACATGTTTTTCCACAACCACTTGCCACATGCTTATTTACAATATAACAATAGAGTGCTAAGTTATTTCATCATGACTATTCCCTAATTAAAAAAGCCTCCATCATGTTCTAGTTGATTTCTTACACTTGTTTGAGAAAATTCCACATATTTAACTTTATGTATCTATATATTACTATTTTATGTTTATCTCATCATTATAGATTGGCCATGGTTATGAGCACTACAATAGGTTATCATCATTCATTTCTTAAAACCCCCATTTCTTTATACTTATTTTTCTATCTTCTCATAGGTTTGTATTCTTTGAGGGGTAAGTTTCTTCCAATTTTGACTTCATTCATATGTAATTTAGGGAATTGTGATACTATTTTCCATTTATAATTTATCTTGTTTCAGATTGAATTATTATCGTGTTCTTCATCTATCTCAATGCTTTCATAGTGAAAGAATTAAATGAATCGACTTGTACAGTCTTATTTATCAATGGTCCCTAATTTGGGTATGAATTCTTCCAAATCCATTTTGAGGCATTAAACGCTTTTTTCTGGGGTAAAAAAATTCTTTTTTGTGCGAGATCATCTCGTACTCGAACTTTGGATGAAAACTTTATGCCTCTCGCAAGTTTATCTACCATACTGACCACCATGCTACAAGTCAATGTCACATTAATCCCCGTTACTCATGCATATGGGGCTAGCCATATGTGTAATTTAAAAAAGACTCAAGAAGGTCCAAAATCATAACTCTAGTTGAGGGTTGAGGGAGTCAAACCTTTCATATAGTTAGCTATTGCATTATGTTAAATACTAGGATGCTAGGAGGAGTAGGGGTTACATTTCATATTATTATATTCTCCTCATATTTGAGAAAAGCAATTGGGAGTGGGATGTTAGAGAGAAAAAAAGGGCTTAAGATTTTGTAGCAGCTTTATAAGCCATAGGTCTTAGGTATCTCTATAGAGAGTACCTCTTTCTTTGTATCTACACATTTTTCCATACTAGAGAATAGAGATCAAAGCAACCTCACCTTCTAGCTAGGTTTTTCCCATAAGGGTTTCCCAAGGGAAAAATTGTGCTTACTTTGATTAGTGTGTGTATTTCTTTTCACTCTATATTGCTTGCATTTCAACAATTTATATTTAAGCATACAAACAATAAATAAAGAACCTCAGATCTAAAATAAATGATATTCACAGTGAAATATTCAATATTTATCAGATCTATTATGATGAATTGTTCCAATGGAATATCCACAATAATTTACTGGTCATCTCCACATCTTGCCTAAACGAATAGTGCCTTATTTACTACCACATGTTATGTCGATCAGTTGAACATATTATGTGATTGTATGTTACTTCATCTTTGATGTTCTTTTCTTAATGTCCATGGTTAGGATTTTATCTCCATTCTTCCCATCTTCAAAATGCAACATCCTCAAAGCAAGAAAATCCAATAATCATTAATTAGGAGTTATGCTCAACAATCATCTTGAATCCATTTTATATTTGAACCCCATCATTCATATCAACTGGAATTGCATTTTCAAACTCTGGCATGATCATGAAAAGTAAGAAAATGTTTGGTAAAAATCACATCATTATAGCTTTGTTGATGCGTTTCGAGCCATCCAATGTGGTTCATCACTAGAACAAGATGAAGAACTAGATCTTGGCATTAAGTTAAATAGGCGGAGAGAAAATTTTTAGCCGTTATAATATAATAGTTAGATACGACTAAATAAATAATATTTTAATATAAGGAAATAATTGTTAGAATATAGTTGTTAATATTGGCCATGATTGCCAAGTTGTTATTCTCATTAATTGTATCAGAAGATTCTATTATGAGGACAAGTATAAAAGACAAATATTACATAAAATAATTACCAAAATTTATTTTCCCACGCATTTACAACTATTTATTGGTTGTATCTATATTTCATTGCCCTTGTAGCACTAAATAAGGTTCCAAATTCCTTTATCCTCCCTTAATTAACCATATAAACCTCACTGTGTCTAAAATGTAACAATAAAACTTTATATTCACATAAAGTTACTCATATTCATGAAGTCATATAATTTCAATTTACTTTTATTTTTTTAATGGTTATACATATTTATCAATATTAACCAAATTATCCTCATCATAACTTAGTCCACAACAGTAAAATTAATATTTATACAAAAATATAAATTACAATAAACATTAATGTAAAAGTGTTTCCCAAAAATTAACTCTTACATATTAACTTGTTGCATGTCTTACATTTTTGAACTTGTTATAGAATATTTGAATTCATTTTAATCATTCTTCTGAACTGTGGAATATGCAATTCTCTAATTTTAAAATGTTGTTAAAACCATTACACTAAATTATATCTTAACAACTATCATATAAAGACATTACCAATTAAATAAAAACAGAAATAAAATCAATCTCATTTAAAAATATTATTAGTTAAATGAAAATAAAAATAAAACTCAAAAACATTACCAATTATACTCTACCAAATGTATCATGGAATCATATAAATCATAGTCATTGGAAAATCTTAAAAGAACATTACCAAGTGAAAAGGTATCACAAGAGATCAATAAAAAGGCACGGGTTCACCTTACAAATAATTTACTTTCCACCTTTAATTTTGTTTCAATATTTTATTTAGTCACTAGATATCCTATATATAAGAAGAAGTTATACATTATGGATGCAAATGGGTTTCCTAAAATTGCTTCTAGCTTTAGCCAAAACCTCCACCATCGATTGAAGTGAGGATGACATAAGGATGCCCAGTATTCGCTAGACCATTGGGGAATAAAGAGGAGATCAGATTACAGAATTTTAGATACTATCAAAAATAATATTTTTTCCAAATTTAAAGAGAAATTATGGGAAAATAAAGAGTTGGAGGGAAAAAAGGAAAGTGCAATATTATAAGGAGGTGATCACCCCAATCTGGAAAACCAAACATATCTCTCTGTCTTGACTAGTGTTAAGATGAAAATGAACATTTCCCATATTAGAACCAATTATAATGAGCTTCATAGTGAAATTAAGCATTGGTGAATTCTCAAAACGCCGTGGGATGAAATAGTTTGTCACTTACGTAGGAATTGGTGAATTCTCAAAACACCTTGGGATGAAAGATTTTGTCACCATTAATAGGAGGGTTGAAGATAAAAACATTTTCTCTTAGATTGTAATTCTTATATTCACATGAAAGAGTTTACCACCAAGCCTAGGAGGGTTGAATCTTGTACTCACATTAAAGAACTTTCTCTTAGATTGTCTGTCTTATAATAAAATTCACCTTCTCCTAGATTGTCCATCTTATAATCACATTAAAGCACTTTCTCTTAGATTTTCCACCTTATTCTCACATTAAATCACATTCAAGCTTATAGGAATTACTAGTCAGGCATTCAACTTGTTCAAAATTTTCCAAAGAGTCTAACATGTCTTCAAATACTAGAACTCATGTGGAGGGGGAATTAAACCCGCTAGATACCACTAGAGCTATTGTCCTTTAGCAACCTTCTTAACATTTTAATTCATAAAAAAATATGGTGATTTGGAAACCTTCTCCCACTTATTTTTTCCCATATAAATAAGATGTTAAAGAACCCCATTTAATCTATTCCCTTTTTAAGGTTTGATAGACTATATAAGTCTTATTGAGCATTAATCATCATACTCATCATCATTATACATCCAAATTATCATTTCACTCCTCTCAATATTTTTTTTTTTAGACAAAGTTCGGTTGCTATATTATATGCTAAAAAAAAGAGTCAGTTCTCCATACAAACAGTGCTTTCTGAGAGATTTGGATCAGAGGAATTACAAAATGGGACTCTTCCTTGATCCTAGTTCTAGTAGTTCTACTTCCGAAACTTCCTAGGCTACTGTAGATCCTAATAAACTGTAAAGACCAAAATTTACAACTGCAAAGCATATTTAATCTATATCTATGTGACTAATCTGCCTAGTTGTGGATTCCTCTAGATTTGGGTCTGGTTCCACCAACTTCACACTAGAGGAGCTGGGAGCTTCTTTGTTATTTTTGTCCAGCATGTACTATAGGATTTGAATCGACTCCTCTGCGTGGCTGCATCGATTAGCTATATTTCTGAACTGTTCAGTGAGGGATGATGCTCTGTACAGGAAGAGATTGATCCCTATCCTGTATTTCTCATTTAGAATCCTGTATTGGTCTTCTGATCTTGTCTCCAGGCTCCTGAGTTGGTCCTGCATAAGGCGCTGCTGCGACCTGAGCTCATCGAAATCTGCCTGAAGGTCTCTACAGTGGAGACAATCTTCTGATCGCTCCATTCTCTCCGACGATTCCTTAATCTCGCTGCTCCTCCTTTCGCTGCTTCGGACACCAGAGTGACTGCCTTGATTATCGTGGAGGCGAGGTCTACTTCTCACAGCTCTCAGGGTGTAAATCCAATCGCTTCGGGAGGATTCAAGGAACTCAACTAACTCATAAGTTCTCCTCTCAGCATTCCAGGCACAGAGATACCAATTTTCGCTCAAACAATTGCGAGGAAGAAGAGTCCTGTTCTCTGTATTTATAGATTTTATTGGGTCATTTCGGGAGGTTGAACCACTGTTGATCACGCGATAGTGCTTGCTCCAAGGTGCCAATTGCAGGTCCCACAGGGTATGGGCGACCAGTCTTCGCTTGCCTGAGATTTGCTCTCGCACGCTGCGGATCCCCTGTCCGATTGCAATCCTGAACCAGATCCTTTCAGATCGTCCTTCCCTGTTATTGGCACGCTTAACCTAATGTGTTTGCTTATTTCCAAGTGATGACTGTCTTTTATCACACTTAACCTGATGTTTTTGCGTATTCCCAAGTGATGACTGCCTTTTATCATGAGCAGATAGTGAAATTGTCATGGTAGTGGATGTTGTGACACGCTGGAATTACAAGGCAGATGCCCTATAGATCGTTCGCAAGCGTTGTTGGTGAACTTGTCCGCCTCTTTGTTCAGGCCAGGAAGGATGTGGCGATAGTTTACTTCCTCCATTGCTGCGTGCAAGATTTGATTCCTCTGATTTATTTGTTGAAGCAGAATATTTGGAGATCTTTGATGGTATACCATAAGGCAGATGATTATGGAGGAGTCCCCAAATACATTTTCTTTCGTGATCCCGAGTTTAATTAACTGAGTGAGGCCCTGAAACAGAGCCAATCCTTCTGCTCTGTTATTAGTGTTTTCTCCTAGACCCCATTCAAAGCTAAGGATGCATTCCCTGTTTCCATTGCAAATGAGGCCCCCTGCGCCCGCCAATACCGAATTAGATTTAGTTGCACCATCAAAGAACAAGCAGAACCTGTTACAATTGCTCAACCATTTGGCGAACTCCTCTTCCTTTATCCTCAATTTCCAACTCTTTTTTTCTTCTCCTATCTTTTCCCTTTGTCTGTTAGCTTCTTTTACTTTAGGTATGTTCTCCAGGGCGTAGCTGAGGAAATTCCTCTCTTCTACACTATAATTTGTTGCTTTTATCCTCCCTTGGGTGTTATTTGTAATTGCTTCGATCGCCAGCATTTTTGCTTTGTGACAAATTCTTCTAGTGCAGTGTCCCTTATCCTGGAACACCTTACCGTTTCTTGCTAGCCAAATACGCCAGAGGAGAGTGTATGGGATGGTGTGCCATACTCTTTGCGCCAATTGGCTTCTTTTTTCTTTCCATGGACATTTCTTCCTCCAATGGTATATCGTTTCTCCTATGGTGCTCTGAGCTTCCCAGGTTGACTCTCCAATTGAGGCCATCCTCTTCCAGCATTCTTCTGCCACCGGGCATTCTAAAAATAGATGCTGCATAGTTTCCTCTGATCTGTAGCAATTTGGACACCTGGATGGGCCCAGGATACCTCTCTTTCTTAGATTCTCCGCCGTCAAAGTTTTCCCTTTCAGAAGCAGCCAAATGAAGAATTTTACTTTGGGTGGTGCCTCTGATTTCCACACTAACTTCCATTAGTTCCAGATTCCCATTTGGTAGATGTTATCACAAAGAAATTGGTGCCCAACTTTAATTGTGTAATGGGTACCTGTTGGATCCCATCGAAGCCCATCTATGCTGCCTTCTTGAACCGGGGCCTTGCTGTGGAGTAACTTTTTTAAAGTGTTGAGGGTGTCTTCTAACATATTAGGGGATTTCGGAAAGCGCCATCCTATCCATGCGCGTGTGTGGGCATCCCATTCTGCTATTTGTGAGAGATGGTGGAGGCCTTTGCTATTGAGCCAATTTACTATTGGGATTACCTCTGCTTTGGATCCCAAAGGTTGTTGCCCCAGAATTTTATCATTGGAAAAGTTAATGCTGCTTCCCCCTCCTAGGACTTTAGAAATGTTTTGTCGCATAAAAGGGATTGCCTTCTTGCATAATTGCCAAATTTTTGTGCATTCTCTGTTTGGTATATTAGATTCCAAGAGTTGTTGCCTTGTGCAATTTAAGTATTTTTGCTCCAAAAATTTCTTCCACCACGTTGTTGGCCCTGTGATCAACCTCCATACTATTTCTGCTCCTAGAGCCAGATTAAGAAATTTTGGGGACTTGATTCCAAAACCGCCTTTTTCTTGTGTTTGGATTATGCTCTTCCATCCCACAAGGTTGAATTTATTTTTTGTTGTCTTCCCTCCTTGCCAGAGGAAGTGTCTAAGGATTCTTTCCATTTTTTGATGGAAGATAGCAGGAGCATGGTATAAGGAAAAGCGATATAAAGGGAGGGATGTGATACCTGATTTAAGGAGCACTAGCCGACCTACTGGGTTCAACCACATTGTACCCCATTGCTGCACTTTCCTCTCTATTTTGTCAAGTATCTCATTCCAAGTATCAGCTTTTAGAGGTCCTTGGCTAACTCGTATTCCTAAGTAGGAGAAGTGGGTCCAAGTTTGCTTGCTAGGGACTCCAAAGATGCTTGTGATGCTGTGGATGGTATGGTTTGTTGTGTTCCAACCATAGATGCAGCTCTTTTCCTGATTAACTTTCCCTCCTGAGTAATCCATAAATTGGTCCAAGAGATTTTTGAATCTCCTTGCTATTGTCGTTGAGGCTCCTCCTATCATTAGAGTGTCGTCCGCAAACTGTGAATGATTGATTTTTTTTTCTCCTTGTTCGATCTTGATGCCTGTAATGAGACCTATTCTTCGGTTGTGATCCAATGCTTGGCTAAATGATTCAGCCATGAGGATGAACAAATAGGGTGAGAGTGGACAGCCTTGTCTGAGGCCACGAGAAGATTGGAAGGCTGAACATGATCTCCCATTTATCAATGGAGATATCCAAGGCCCAGTTATGCAAGCAGCAATCATGCTGATGAAGGAGGGATCGAATCCCATTTTTTGAAGAACAGCAAAGAGGTAGGAATGCCTTACTCTATCAAAGGCGTTTGCAAGGTCCAACTTTAGGACGAATCCTTTTTCCTTCCTAGACAAGGTTGAGTGGATGGCGTCTTGTACAAGCAAGATTGAATCTGATATTTGTCTATTGGGGAGGAAACCTCCTTGGTTTTCAGAGATCATAGAAGGAAGGTGGGGTTTAAGCTGGGAGGCTAAAATTTTAGAGATGATTTTATAAGCTGAGTTGCATAAAGAAATTGGTTGGAATCTTGAGAAGGAAGAGGGGCGGTTTTCCTTTGGAATCAGGGCTAGGTAAGTAGAATTAGTAAATCCTCCCATTTTGCCTTTTTTCATTACCCACCGGATCATCTTTAGGAGGTATTTCTTTATCATTGTCCAATATTCCCGATAAAAGCTAATAGGGAATCCATCTGGTCCTGGAGCCTTGTCCGGGTGTAAACTCCAGATGGCTTCTCTGACTTCCTCCTCTTCTACTTCTTTCATGAGTTTGCTATTCATCTCTTGATTAAATTTTATAGGCATGTGCTAGAGCATACTTGAGTAATCCTCTGCGCCTTTGTCTTCAGTTAATAGCTTGTTGAAGTGCTTTGTGGCAGCCTCTTTTATTGATTCCTGAGTGTTGTAACTATTTCTTTTATCATCCATTATTTCACTTACTGTGTTTCTGATCTTTCTGACTGTTGCTTGTTTGTGGAAGTATGCAGTGTTCTTGTCTCCCTCCTACAGCCAGAGTTGTCTCGATTTCAGTCTCCATTTTGTTTCTTCCTCCCTGAGAGTCTGGCGCAGTTGGGCATAGAGTTTGTCTTCATGCTCCTTGTTCTGTTGAGATAGTCCCTACGTTTCAATTCTCTGCTGCACCTCCTCCAGCTCTTGTTTGATTTTATTTTTGTGCTCCTCGGGCTCTTGATAATTACTCTTTGCCCAGTTCTTTAAGTCTTGTCTTGCTTTTTTCAATTTTGTTTCCCAGATGTGAGTCGGCAACCCTTCCACATGTTGAGTCCAGGCCATGTACACCACTTCTCTTGTTGCTGGTAACCGATTCCAGTTTTCACTGTATTTGAAGGGGATGGGTCCGAGAGGACAGTGGAGCTGAAGGTTTAGCGTAACCGGGTAATGATCAGAAGCTGCCACATTAAGGATGTTTGAGCATCCTGTTGAGAAGGTGGAGAGGAAGTCTATGTTGATCAGAAATCGATCTAGTCTTTCCATGATGTTGCTTGAGCCTATGCGCCTGTTGCTCCAGGTGTATCTACGGTTTTTGGGCCTAATGTCAACTAGATCGTGGTCCTGAATTACTGCCTCCATTCGGCTTCTGAAAGGGTCAGAAGTGAAGTTGCCTCCTCTTTTTTCATTTACGTGCAGCACCAGGTTGAAGTCACCAGCTACAATAAGATTGACGTTTCGATCCATTTCCATATTTTCTATTAAGGTATCCCAGCAGATCTCCTTTTCTCTATACTAATTTGGCACATACACATTGTATACAATTATTGGTTGGTTACCTGTTCTACTTTCAAGTGCATTCCTGATCCAACTTTGTTGGGTGTTGGTAGAGCTGCATATCCATTTATTGATGTCCCATAAAGTTGCAATGCCACCTGAGGCTCCTGTAGCCTCGCTTCTGCTTCCACAAAAGCGCTTCTGCTGACTTATTACTTTGCTCATTTCCCTTTGATCTTGCTTTGTTTCCTGAAGAAGCATGATTTCAGGATTCTCACTGTTTATTAGTTCCTTGAGGGCTACTAGTTTGGAGGGGTGCCCTAATCCCCTGTTGTTCCAAGATAGCATTTTCATCATGAGTTACCTGATTTTTGGAGAGGTGCTCGCCTCTCATGTCCTTTACTACTTTTTTCTTTTTCCTGGGGTCCGAGTATGAAGCTCTCTATTGGGGTTTGTGTGCCTAAAGCTATGTCTTTTTGTGCATTTTCATCCCTTTGCTGCTTCGCTGATTTTCTTCCAGGTCCTGGCTTTTTCTGGAGGTCACTTGGTGCTCCATGCTCCTTTGAAGAGTTTCTAGTGGTTCTTGAAGAGGCGGATCA
>APFE030277065.1:955-35430 GCA_000404065.3 Pinus taeda
CTATTGTTATTATTGTGCCCTTACATTATTATTGTTATGTCGGCCCTGATTATGTTATGAGCCCTTAGACTCCTATATATAGAAAGGACGTCTTTTCATTTGTATCATCCAAGAATTGTTCATTTATGTAATGTAAAGGAGGTTGCCCCCTCGAAGAGGCTGAATTCTAAGGCGTTGATCTATCTTTTCTATCTTTTCTTGAGCTGGTTTCATAACAACCCTTCTCTAATTTTTCTTGCTATACGAAAGGGATTCTATTACACCACCGTATGATCCCTAAATGGAAAATTTCATTTCTCTGTTATTTTTACAAACTCTAACTTGGTTGGGGTCTTTTTTTAATATGTTCTCCCACATAACCTCCTCTGATAATTATGAATTTAATTAGTAATCTCGTTCTATTTTTTTAACAAAAAGGTATTCATTCTTTGAGGTATATTCCACTCAAATTGTTTACGGTCCATACGAGGGTTTTTAACCTATATCCTCTTGGTTTTTTGACACAGGATTCCCCTTGAGGACGGGAAAAACATGTTCCTATTGACTCAAAAGGTGGCCATGGGACTACTGCTAAGATACATTATAACTTTCTCTTTTATTTGTTTTTCAAGTACTTTCCATTTCCATTTCATACTTGATTTATCAAAGGGGTTTTTGTTCTATATTCTTGCTCTACTGATTAAGGGATGCAAAGACCCATACTTTTCATTAAATTTGAAATTTTGTAATGGGTCCTACATAAATATTTACAAGGTAATACACCTATTGACCCATCCATTCAAGGTTCAACCACACTATTCCTTAGAGTTGTCCCGCTTGTTGTCAGGTATAATATCATTCCTTTTTGTGCATTTGAAGTTAGGTGTGCTCTGATTTATAATCCAGTACTCAATGACTTTAATTTTGATGCTTCATCTCTATTTCTATTTAGAATTACAATACTAGCTTGTATCTGGTACAACATCCTCCAATATTTTAGCCTATACCAAATTTTTGATCCTTCCTTGATCTTATACCAGTCATTGTCACAAAATTTGAAACTTGTTTTCCTTTTTTCTTAGAGTCTTTTGTTCTCATTTGCAAGATGGGTCGAGTGTCATCTTTTAACATGTTGGTTATTGTATCTTGTGTATAAGGTCATTCTGGTTGTTTTAATAGGTCATCTTTTTGCAAATTATTTGTTCCAACCTTGTAAGCACTCGTTCCACTCATTTCAAAAAAAATTAGCACTGTCACACAAGTGTCATCACGGTCACTGCAAAGTGCATCTTTGGTGTCACGCTTATGATAACTTGTTGTAAAGTTGTCAACTAAGTGAAATGATTTGTTCATGTGTTCAAATGATCTATGTTGGCGTGTCATAAAATATTCTAAGTGGGTGATCATTGTCAAAGTTCATCACAGTTCACATCAATCTCACTGATCCCACATTTAGCCATTTTCAAAAAAAACATTATGACTGGGAAACTTAGCTTCACTATGCCTCCCTTGAGATTTGCATTGCATAGTCTGAGTCCTCTAGTTGTGACCTTATTTCTTGGCACTACGCAATGTGGAGTTTTTTCCTTCAAGGATTGATTCACTGCATAGTTCTTGTGCCCAAGCCCCTGCCTTCACTTTTATATTTGTATAGACATTCCTCCTAGCCCGGTCTCCACTATGCATTACACAATCACAAGACTCAAGATCAACCTGTCATCCATTGAACTATGCAACTGCAAAATATCGTTTCCTCCCTTGTCTACCCAAACTGTGTAATGTGTCCTCTCAGTGCTCATTCACTCAGCTTGTTCCACTAGCTTCCAAAACTATGTAGTATTTCCCCCTTCCCAACTTAAAATGCACACTTTGAAACATCAAGCTTTAAGCTCGTTAACTAAGCCCTTGAAATGCATAGCTTTATGGTGGCCTAGCCTTCCTTAACTCCCAAAAATGCATAGTGAGTTCCGCAGTGCCCATTCCTTCAACCTATCCCACTGGCTCAGGAAAATGCACAGTCTTGTCCCTCAGACCTGCGTAAATTGCACACTGCACAGTGTCAAGGCTCAAGATTTTCCTCTGGCTACTAGAACTGTGCACTCCACAGTCACTGATTCCCTCTTCCCCGTCTACAACATTTTAAGGGCTTACTTGGTTTATCAGAATGCATCATCTTAGACTAGGGGATTTTTAGATTGATGGAATCTCATCATGAGTCAATTGTAGGAATAATAACCCTATGATGTCATGACAAGATGATGAATAATGAGAAGAAGGAGTGAGTAATGCTCAGATAATCTCCCACAACTGAAATTACAAGTTGATCAATCAATAGAAAGTGAAGGGACACTAATTTGTGACCACTATGCAAGACTTGAGATCATTAAAGATTCCTCATCAACAAGCCATGCAGAGGTGGAAAAAAAAAAAATTGAAGAGGACATCCAACACTTAGCAGCAACAATGGCTTGACATTGCCACATCATCAAGCAGTCCATATCAGTAGTGTCATGTAATGTCATCTCATCAGTGGCCATATGCCACCTCACTATAGTTGATTATGTATATAATATTCAAAATGTATTGTAAAGTGGAATTACAAAGGACATTCATGGAGTGTAAAGAGTCATGTAAGTTGAAAATTCATAGGAAGTCACGTAGTCATGAGGGTAGTTTAAGCGTCACCCTTGGTTAGATATATATATATATATATAATATATATATATATATAATATATATATATATATATATATATATATATATATTATATATATATATATATATATATATATATATATTTCATTAATGTATGAGAAAAATAATTTTCACCTGGGCCCCTCCTGGAAGGCGTTAGAGAGATAAACTAGTTCTTTGAGGAGAAAGGAGTGGCTCCAATGCTCCACTACTGGAGCTAGTGATGTACATTGTAAACATGTGTCTTGGAAATTTTACTTAATAACAAAATACTTCAAGGTTAGTATGTTCTTCATGCATGTATTATGAATGTTTGTAAGAGTATTCTACAAATGTTTGTATTTCATGTTTTCTTTCACATATGCTAATATAGTTGAACTATTTTAGTTATTTTATTACTTATAATATTGAGAATGCGTTGTAATGTTTATTATTGTTGTCCCATATTTGTGGAATATTTTGTAGGATATTAAGCATATCTTTCTTCATTTTTTGGTTGTGATGATGATCGTATCCTCTGTGGACTATTTCGATGGAGGTTAGATGTATCCTTTTGGTTCATGTGTGTCTCTTCTTGGGTGGTACTTCTACCTCTCTCTTAGAGGCTCACTTTTCTCCCCTTTCTAGAGTAGAATAACCTTGACACATTTACAATTGAAAACTCACTAAGCACACCTTCTTTCTTTTCAAAGACACCATTGCATCCCTCTCTCTCTGGCTAATAGTTAGTGCCGAGGTATATCTTTAAGATATATGGAAACTAGGCTAATATTCCGTATGGGGCTCCTACACCAAATAGTGTGAGGTATAATTGGAACTTCACATTAGGGAGACTCCTTGGTTGATGAATTTCCAACAATGTCAAAAATGGCGCTAGAAAGAGGGCCATACGATAAGGTGAGCTCATTGAATATTGTTTGAACCTCTTATATAAAATTGATTATACTCAAATATTACTCCCAAGGTATTTATCTAATATTTCCATTTATCAATTTTCAATCTCTAATGATTGTGGAACAGTTGTTGATTTCTAAAACTACCCAAACATGCTTTTTCAAAAATCAACAACTATTCCACAATGTGTAAAAAGAGGAAAATTTACTAAGAAATGGTTCGAATTTTGGAGAACTCGAAGACTAGGCCAATGTATTCCTCATATCATCATTGATTAATGAAAGAATTGGAACTTTCCATGAGTTTTTGAGTATAATTTTGTAACCTTCACTGTTATGTGTCATATTATATTTTCTTCTTTCAGGTATAGTAATGATGTTGAAGGTATTTATTTTTTTATGTAGATAAAGTTAAAATTCCTTAAAAGAGCGCTCCTATAATTGAATATCCCACCTCCTTTTCTAATTTATAGATAATAGTTTCTATGAAAGACCATCATATTATCTTTAACTTCTCCCAAAGTCGCAGATAGTAGTTTCCGTGTTAAGTAGCATATTCTCTATGATTCAGTTCTCAATTCCTTAATTCTTCTAAGTGATGGATAGTAGTTTCTATGAAAGATCAGCATACTATCTTTAACTTTTCCTTCAAGCTTTCTTCATTCATCATTTATATCTACCAACAAATGACATTCCGAGATGTTCTTGTCATACATATACTAAGGGTTAGTGATGAAGTTTCCAGGTCCTTCATTTAAAGACACAACATATATCTAAGTGCCAAATAAGTGACAGTAAATAATATTTATTAATGTTTTAAGCACAATTTCCCTACAGCCAGGAAATTGGTTTCTTAAGGAACAACAATACCTATGTCATTTCATACACGTATAACATTCGCTTAGCTTTCTTCATCTCCTTATATGGTTTCTAGTTGAATCAAAATTAACTTTTTATTATACATGTACCACTTTGTACCAAGTACAAGGTTCCCTTAGATTTCTTCGTCTCCTTATAGAGCTTCTTTAAGCTTTTATCTAGATTATTAAGGCCCTTAGTATTCTAGCTATCATCAACAACTCTAATTTCACACACCTCCTCTTCTATTATATAACAACATTTGATCGAGGATTTTTTTCTTTATACTTATATCTAATTGTACAAACATTTTTTAATCCTCGTTCTTGAGATTTTAAATTATCATTCCATATTATGTAACCATTAATTAAATTGAGTCTAATGTACTCAATATAGCACCTATTCTATTACATATATGATTTTTGGTAGAAACAACTCATTTTTTTGTTTCCTAGCTAAATTATCTATATTTGATATCATTCATCCATGTTTCCTACCCTTTGTGTTTCTATATACATGAAGTATACATTAAGCTTCCAACAATTAATTTATATGTCTTTACTTCTATTGTACAATATCTCAAGTTCTATATCTTCTTTGTTTATCCGTACCCTTGCATAACCATTTAGCCATATGTATATGAATTTATTTCCCATATATAATAATTATTTATAATTATTCAACTCTCGAGACTTGGAATCTCTTAATTCCAAGTTAGTTTCTATCCCTTATATGAAAACTATAATTAGATATTCAATATGAGACATTTATGCATACCATTCTTGTAATTTACATAAAAGAAGTAGTTTGTACAAATTAAAATTTTCTTACAAAAATTAAGAATGTAACAGAGGGTTATCTATTTAGACTAAACTTCACCTAATCCATAGAATACATAATTCCATTAATATATACAATATCTACTGAACAATAACAAGTAACCAACATAGACGTAACTTTAGACTTACTTTAGAATTTCTAGAAATAATTCATATATGAACATTCCAAACTATATTTGGAACACTTTCATCAATCTCCTTTCCCCATTCATCATATTAGTATGACGAGGCGTACTTTATACAATTTTAAACAAGCAAATCCTATTTTCTTCTTATTACTCAAAATTACGTACATATGCAGTATTCCATTTAATTATCTAATATATGCTACTCATTCTTCGGTTATTATTACTAACTCTTTAAGGGGGAATGTAATTCTAAAAATTCACCTTATACATATATGTATGTATTTCATTATGTTGGATTATGTAAGGCTTTTCTCTATTCCACTGACATAACTTCTTTGTCTATTCATTATTTAATATAATTATGGGATATAATTCAGTAGTTTTACCATCTATTCGTACTTAGAAACCACATACATTGCTAAATTCTTGAAAATACCTATTACTACATATTAAGGTATTCCTTCTAAGTGACAACAAACCAATTAATAATATTTATAGACTAATACATTGAGTAGAAGATATTATTTAGAACACGGTATAAAACTTGTTTACTTATCTCAACTATGGGAAATAAAGTGGGAACCAACACATTCCACCAAACCAACAAGTTGCACTCCTAACAAATCCCTCCCTTCCTCCTTATTTTCTAAACAAAATGTATTTGTTTTCACTTAGTGGTATTTATTACTTTCCTCCCTAACTCTATTTTCCTACCAACGTCCTTCTTTTAAGGTCTACTGACCTTTTTCATTTCCTAGGCTCTTTCAAAATAGGAAAAATATTTCATTTTTTGCCTTCTTAAGCATGAATTTATCTCTAGCAATGGTTAACCTTTTCTTCCCATCTAAAATTACATTTCTTTCCAGTTATGGTGTTTCCTAGTAGAAATCTTTTCTCCCCATAATCTTTGATAATTATGGAATGCTACAATTGTGGCCACTAAATTCACCTTTCTCTTTTTTATCTAAAACTTGTCTTCAACCACTTTAACATTTTTTGGAACAACAAAAAAAACCAAAATACTAATGTGCTATTTTTAATATTATTTCCAAGAGAAAAAAAACTTTATATAATTCAATTAAACTTAGCTACAATGAATATCTCCACCTAAATAATTACACACAAATATAAAATAATAAAACCTGAAAAAAATAATTGCATCACTAGTATTACAAAAAAATACATTGTCCCCTTTTTCTTTCCTTCCCTTTTCAATATAAATGCTTCTTTTCTATTTAGTTCTTAATTGTAAATTGATCCAAACTTAAGCTTATTTACTATAATATTTTTAAAACTATTGAAATTGTTTACTATACTATTTTAAAGTTTTTAAAATGGTATAACTACTTTTGAATGTTGTAAGGAAAATATATAGTAATATTTTATTTGGATTTTAAACATAGGGAGATTGGGGACTTTGATTACTTTTAATTTAAAATTTCACATTTCACATTAAAGTCAACCATAATCAATAACTTAAACTTATTTACTATAATATTTTAAAAACTATTGAAATTATTTACTATACTATTTTAAAGTTTTTAAAATGGTATAACTGCTTTTGAATGTTGTAAGGAAAATATATAGTAATATTTTATTTGGATTTTAAAGATAGGGAGATTGGGGACTTTGTTTAGTTTTAATTTAACGTTTCACATTTTATATTAAACTCAACCATAATTAATAGAGCATTTTATTTATGAAAAAAAAAATAGTCTTTATAAATTTTCATACACCCTCTCTTTATGTGAAGAGAATCGATGCTTAGAATCACATTAACTCGTAAATAAATCATGCACGATTAAAAATATATGATGTTCAAATCTATCTTAATTTTTGAATATCTTGGTCATAAACGTCTATGTGATGACTTCTGTGGGTTTTCGATTACATTTAATGATTAGATATTACCAAAATTTGAAACATGTTTCATACATTTCATTTTTGTGTGCCACTCTGGTATTTCAACTTCTTTCTCATCTGGTATGATTTTGGAGGCCTATACTAAAAACAACTTTTATGATATTATTTTTTATGTCAATATTGAAATTCGTTTCATTACACATACTTTTTGATATTCAACACTTCCTCTACTTAATTTACACTTTTAATTTCAAATGTTTCATAAATTTTCTATTTCCTTATTACATGCTTAGATTTTTAAAATTTGAAATGGTTAGTTTACGTTTTGTATTTGTTAGGGAGTAAAAGCTTGCTTTCTGAATATATTTAAGGTAGAAAAAAAGTCAATATTTTATCCAACTTAGTATTTGCAATTTTCACTTTTGAGATGTTTTGGTACTATGTTGAATTTTAGTTGTTAGATGTTTTGGGATAATGTTGAATTCTGGTTGTTATATTTGATTAATTTATAGTGGTTTGGGTACTATAGTAATAATTTTGATTCCTATGCACTATTAAAATAGTTGAAACTAATTATAGGCAATTTAATTTGATTTATCTTATATTTACTATGTATTTGTTATATATTGAATTTACTAGTTCATTGGGAAAATTGCATGAAATATTACATTATCTGAGTTCAATAGATTAATTAATTCATAGTTTTTCTGATAATCACAAATACAACAATGTTTAATGTATTGGTGATCTATGTTTTTCAGTTAAGATATGAATTTTCCTATATAATTTTAAAGATGGATAACAACCTTAAACATGTAATTCTAGAAGTTATGGTAGTGATTCACTAAATTGGATGACATGCCATGTTGATGCTTATTCATGTTTGTTTTATTGTAATTTCAAAAGCCATCATTGTAAAATGAGACAAATTGTGTAGTTGAAATTTCCAATGCCATTTTATCATTGCAATTACTACTTAAGGAGTAGTTGAAAAAAATCTTTGTTTGGCATCTTAAAAATGGTTATATTCTTAGACATGAAGTTACAACATATTTTTAGTTCCATGCAATATAAAGTCATTATTAAAAGTTGCCATTCCTGTAGGTCCATCATTGATGTTTTTTTTAATATTTATGAAGGATGTGTGAAAAGGATTCTACTTTTATTCTTTACTTGAAAATTCTCATATCCAAACATGGTGTATTAAAAAGTTTGGTATCGATTAAAATATTTACATTTGCAATTCTTTTGAGGGATTTTTAAATGTGATGTATTTTCATTTTGATGTTGCAAGTGTTTAAATAGGTATTTGCTTGTAGAATTACTTACTTTCATTGAAATGTTTACAAATATATGTTTTTAAAATATGTAATATTGTGGTAAGCTCATGTTGACACAAATAAATTACAAGTTCACCAATTTGAAGAACAATTTGTAATTGCAATGATTCAATAGCTCCAAGCTACTATCATTTTCCATGCCCCCACTTTCTTATGCATTCATTACTTGAAATGATTATATACACCAATTCACATGTCATTGCAATTCACATGGTTGGGCAACGTATTGTTCATTTGAGATTTCCTATTAAATACATAAATTATTGAAATTTTCTTCAAATATAAATTAATAACAATTAAAACTATATTTCAACTGTGTGTGAGCATGCATGCACACTCCATGCTCATACCACAAAACATGCCGCTTACAAGTGACTGTATACATGATTTTTTCTGTTAGAAATTGGAATATCGATATGGATCATAAAAAATATCACCTTTATGTTCCTTAAGGTCCTCCCCCAAAATATTTGTGGGAAGATTGCTACAAGAGACATGAAAGATGTGAATCTACAACATTTACGATAGATCCTTCTTATAAATATTTTTTTTGATGCTTTCATGGAGGAATTATAAAATATTGGAAAAAATGATGATTGTTGTAAGCCTAATGTACAATGCACATTCAAGAACAATCTACATTATAAAAACATCATTAACATATGTAATACGCACAAAGAAGAAATTATTTTCGAGAAGCAATTTCAACCAACTTTCCATTACGCCTTCATGCATATTTATACATAAATTATTTTGTTGGAGCAGTTGCACCCACTCCAATCAATCACTCATTATGTTTGTTATATGATTTTACTGCTTATTATATAGATTTACACATACCAATTATGATGACTTATTACATAGGACTAAGAGGCCTTGCTAATATTTCCCTAACCCTTAATGGCTTGGTCATCCCAAGCTAGGATGAAATAATGTATTGGACATCTACCCTTTGTACAAGTATCCTTATTGCACATAAACCATGCCTACTACTCTTCATAGGTTACTTAACATCAGCAACTACCCGTTAGATAGAAAGATGCATGTGTACAAGGTAAAATGTTACTTCTACTTACTATATGAATATATATTGCAAATCTCAACTTTCAATCATTCTTTATAGTCTTTCTACCATAAATATTGCTACTCCAACCATGAATAGTTGGGAAACTTCTCTCCAATATGAGAATCTCTCTTGCCTCTCTAAGGATGAGTCCAACATGTGACATTTTCTCCCATGATTTACTCATTCATACATAAAATTATTGAAACTATAGACATAAACCATGCTATTATTTGTCATTTTCACAACCGAAGATGTTAGGTCCCTATAATACTAGTGATGCCCCCATTAATATAGTAGTTGTATCTCTTATTAATATTGTTGTGACCCTATTATCCCCTTTGTTTATTATTGTGCCCCATAGAATCCCTCTATTGGTTATTTTGTGCTTTATATTATATTGTTAGCTCGGCTTGGTTATATTGGTGCCCTTAGAGTCTTTATATATAAAAAGGGAGGTTTTGTCATTTGAATCATCCAAAGAATTGTTCATTTATGTAAAATGGTAAGGAGGTTTCCCCCTTGAAAGGCTTGAATTCTAAGGTGTTGCATATACTTTTCTATATCTTTTGTGAGTGGTTTTTTCATACATTTGGTATCAGACTTTGGATTCTAGGGTTTCGTTGTTCAATAGTCACTCATGGAATTTTCGATATAGACGTTTTTCTGTGTCATGTTTTAGAAGTGAAAAACAAACATTTGAGACAATCACACTGAATCTCTCAAGGTTGAATTTCAAAGAGCTTTCTCACGCAATGTTTTGCTGAGATATGATCTTAACGGAGTTGGTATTTTGCAGACTCCTGAATTTACATTCTGTTAGCCGCTCAATCTACCTTAGGCTGAACTAAGGTAAACTCACAGGCTAATCAACCACAAGAACTGCAGCCCGTAGCTAGCCCTATGAGACATGGGAGGGCTCTCTCTGAGTCCAATCTCGGCCAAAACGGTAATCAAATGAGGTCGAGATTGACTGACATTGATAACTAATTTTTAGGCTAGGTTATGAAGTCAAGGACTTTGAAATTGATTTTTTTGAAGTTTTCGTTGAATTCAAGGGAAAGGCCAATTTGGTGCGGGGATGAGGCACAATTTTTGCAGAGGTCTACTTGGGGCAAGATAGGCGATTGTTTTGATGCCTTTAAAGAGAATGAATGGCTAGATCTAACTGGTGAGAAGTTAAGGAGAGAAAGAAACTTTCAAGGATTCTCCATAAACAGATGAAAACATGCAAAATCAAACAAACTTAAAGGCAGAGCATAGCAAATTATGGATTCTACCTTAACACTTCATTTTTTCAATTGCAGAAGATAAGAGAAGGAAAGTGATACACATAAAAAAATTACAAATACTGAAAGAAGCACACCATCAACACATAAAGCCACCTGAATCCCAAATAGTGCTACAAAACCCTGGTCTTTCCTTTGCCAAAAATGCAGATAAAATATGTACAATAGAGTGTCAAGCTATTCCCAAGAGTCCAACCCTGAAAATGACTAAGAAAACAAATAATATAGGCAAGCCAATCCATTCCCTTGCCTCTAGAAGTCGAGCTCATCATCCTAGGAGCTGTTTAAACCAACTCTAAACAAAGCACTACAATCTAGGCAGTCAAAAAAACTTGCCTCTATAAGGTAGGAAACCAACTCATTCATTAAATTGTCACCTTTTAGTGAATGAATCTTCAGAATAAGTAACTAAGTGTGAAAATAACATCATGTTTCATTAATTACATCAAGAGGAGTGAAAAAATCACATCACAAGTCAAAACTAGTCAAACTGGCTACATTTCTTGATCTGAAGATGAAAATTTTGCCAAAAAACCCTGTGCGCCGTGCGCTTGAGCCATATGCGCCGTGCGCCTTTCAACCTGTTTTTGGGGCACTTCCCAGCATCCAAATCAAGCTCACAATAGCTGGTTGGAAATTCCTGGATGTCTGTTATCCATCCCAAGGAGAATTTTTCAATTTGGAGCTCATTTGCCCCCTGAAAATGTCATTTTGCCGGAAGTACTTCCTGCTGTTGCAAAAGGTGGCAGAAAGGTGATTTTCATGGTGTTGTTGATCCTTTTGGTCACCCAGAACTTAATGAGAAGCTTTGTCAATAGCTAAGCATGCATAATTCATCATGAAAAACCCAAAAATGGAGAGTTTTCTTCCAGCAAGTGTCCCAATCTTAAGCACGCGCGTCGACACGCTACGCGTTGAGCCAAAAAACCTGTTTTTAGGACAAAATTTTCAAAATGACAAACATTTCTCCGAATTTGCTCAAATTTGGAGTGAATACCCTCTATCATGTTTTGTGCCCCACCAATGAAGCCTCAGCCAAAATTTGCAGTGGATCGGGCTTTTTCTGCCATTTTAATGCTTAGCTCAATCGCCTCTTTAGGATCTTCATTTTTGCTTTGCAAACATGCATACGAGCCCAATAGTGAGTTTTCATATGACGAAGCATGTCCTTGTCTCTGTTTTCCTTCACCAACAATTTCTCCAAATGAGTGTTCACCCAGATGAGCATAGACTCTCGATCAATCAGTGTCAAATCAATGGGTCTCTTTCAGGCCAATTCTCGATCTTCCAGGATTTTCTGCAGCTCATAAAGTGTATGTTCATCTTCTAGCTGTTTGTTGCATTGATCCAAGTAGTTAATCACCCACTTATCCATCTGAAATTTCTTTTGGAGTGAGTCATTCTCAGCCCTTTTCTCTCGGATGATCTCCTTTAGCTCCGAGCTAGGAGAGCTCGCATCAACATCAATGAAATATGTGTCCTGACCTCCTGAAGGACCCTCATCAAACATGGGCCTCTTGCCCCTATCCTGGATCTGTACTTGTGCTGAAGAAGAAGGCGAGACCCCTTCCACATGATGTGGAGATAATACTCGTTGTGCTGATGAAGTCAACGAGACCCCTTCCACCCCGGGGGGGAGGTAGTACTCCTCGTGTAGATGCAAATAAGGCCTTGTGGCCTCGCTGGTATGTCACATATGGAGGAGAACTTATATGCTCAGTCTCAGGAATGTCTGGCTAGTGTGAAGGTGCTCCCTCATCATGAAATATCTCGGGAGGCAGCTGTAATTCTAAGAAGTAGTCACGGGAGATGAAAGCCACCCAAGTAATGCCCTGTTGTGCCAACTAATGCATCACTATGATTTTGATCAACACGTAATGATATATGCTCTTATGCTGATGCGTTGGGCTCTTCCTTTGTACTAATTTCACCATCCTCTCTATGTTGCGACACATGAAGTACGGAATGTTCGTCATACGTACCCTCATGAAATGCATCAACAAACGGGCATGGTATGCATAGAGAGGCGAGAATCTTCCCTCGCAACTGAAATATCGAATGATGAGTTTCACCAATGGTGCAAACTCATCCCTTAGGAATCTGAAAGGAAAACCTGTACTCAAGTGTCTCATATACCTGAGTTTGATTTATGGCTCATAGTAGAACCTGTCTAATAGCTGGCGTTTGCTCCATTCCTCCCCTAAATTTGGTATCCTGGTGGCCTGAGAAATAATCTCTGGTGACAAGGTGAAATTCACTCCGGCAAGGTTTACATGACCATCATGTAAATGTAGAAAAAATAAATGGACTAGTTCCTGATGATGCTGAGTTTGTGAGATCATATCACAGTATTGGAAACATGATTGGCGCCGAAAACAATCCATTGTAAGTGGGCAAGCTTGCAATTGAGCCAAAGAAGTAGGCTCCTCCCTGACATGCTGGCCACTTTTGCCACCTTTGTGATACCTCCGTGGCACATTTGGCACATTTACCTCCGGTGTAGAATCATTGTCATACTCCTGCTCATAGACTGACTCGGTCTCTAACATGACTTTGAAAACAAGATGCTAGAATATATGTGCTGATGTATAAACTGTGTGCACAATTGACTGTAAACTGTTCTTTGTTCTAAAAATGTTGTGACCAAGGGGACACAAATGCACATGGGAATATTAGGAAAGGGAAAACATTAGGGAAGTAGGGAATTTGGAAATAAAAACAAGGAATTAGGGAAATGAAAATCTCGGATTTTAGGGTTTTGGGATGTTAGGTAGGGATAATGTGTTTTGTAATATAGGTGAGGGACTAGGATTTGATGGATTATAGTGTAGGATTAACGAGGGAATTAATGGGGAAAAATAATGGTGAATTTGGGAATGGGAAACAAAGGGAAATTGGGACTAAATCACAACCTTGGTTACACTCTATGTTTGAACCCTACAACAATTTTTTGCATTCAAACCCTACAGCACTTTTCATTGACAAAGGAGGGCTTTCCACTTGGATTTGTAAGGAAAACATATCATGAACCCATTACATTAACCTTTCAAAAGTCAAGCACAAGTGATGGATATGAGCCTACCTGCAAATTTGTGCAGAGAGGAGGCGATTTGATGCCTTTCCAAGCAAATTTCGGGCTTAAAACCCAGTGCGTCGTGCGCCTCACCCAACACGCCGCATGCCTCTGATGGGCCGTGCGCCCCTGAAACTGCTCCAACTTCCTAAAAAACTCACAATTTCGCTTTGGAACAATGTTCTTCACTCTTGGCATGTGGGATGAGTTAAAAATGTAGTTAAATATCTTTATAAAGACTCCCTTTTGATTTTTTCTTGGTCCATAACCCATTTTGTAATGTTTTGTCGTTGACACTTTTTCAGGATTAATAGACTTCTGACCTTTTTGGTTTCTGCCTTAAATTTGGTTGAAATAATGATTCTCTTTGACAATTTATTGCAGGGATAGCTGTGATATGATCTGGAAAAGGAGACCAAGGTTGTGCCTGGACAATTCAAGAACTGAAATTTTTGAAAATTTATTACAAAAATGAGATGACGACTTATCTTCAAAACAGAGTTTTGAAGAGAAGTCCTAATTTATCTGTATAATGATAAAACCTATTGAGGTAACCACCTATCGAGGACATCCCTCTGGCCTACTAGTCTTCTTAAACTTTGCAAAACAAAATTGACTCAACCCTAGACCTAATGACCGACAACTATTATTATGACCTAGAAATTTGAAACAGGACTGTAAATGACTTTTGAAGATTTGTTTTTATGAATAGACCTGAACTAGCAGCGCCAAGCATGAGGGGAATGAGTGACACAAACCATTTTGTTAGAGTTATGGCATGCCTAATGAAATATAACTGATCGAAACTGATGGGACACCTA
This sequence comes from Pinus taeda, assembly GCA_000404065.3. Classification (NCBI taxonomy): domain Eukaryota; kingdom Viridiplantae; phylum Streptophyta; class Pinopsida; order Pinales; family Pinaceae; genus Pinus; species Pinus taeda. Next base: position 15,796 of record APFE030277065.1, read on the forward strand.
AACATGAAATTCAAAAAAGAGCTTTGATCTCTGACAGAGGGATAGCTAGACCGACTCTAACACATTCTGAACAAGTGACCTGGGGAAATCATCATAAATTTCTCTTTGAGCATCGGATTGGAATTGTGTAAGAAGACAAAGAAAGAGGATGGACTGTAGTTTCTTGTATATATTTTTCAGAGCCAGAGGTGGAAACAATGACACACGACACTTCATACAAGTTCATTCTTCTGGAAAGGTCTATAATCAGGTCATCTTGGGAGATTGTGCATATGTCTTCCTTGGAGAATCCAATTTGGATCAGACTGGTGGCATTGGAAAGAGAACACAGGGAGCTACTATAGGTTGCAATTTTAGAACTGGATGACCTGAAATTACAAAGATGCATTAGATTCAATATCAATCTCCTACAAAGTGAAAAAAGGTGTGCAGTTTGTTTTTTTAATTTTTGCATAAGCTTGGTTTGAAAAATTAGTTTGAAGGAATTCAAAGGGCATAGTAAATCATTATTATCTGTAATTGATGCCTCGAGGAAATAAAATGCAAACACCTAGTAAGCAACCTGAAAGCTCTAGCATGACTCATGAAACAAAGGAAGAAATGCAACATGATATATCAAAATTACGAGACCAAGTGCAACAAGTGTCGCTTGCACAAAAAGTAACAAAATCTAAGATGGATGGTTTAAAGAAAGATGTAGAAGCTAAGATGGATGGTTTAAAGAAAGGTGTGGAAGCTAAGATGGATTGTTTAAAGAAATGCGTAGAAGCTAAGATGGATGGCATGGAAGCTAAGAGGAATGGCATGGATGTTAAGATGGAAGTTAAGATGAATGGCATGGACGCTAAAATTGATGGCATGGATGATAAGATGGAATAATTAGAGATAAATTTGAATAAGTTGCTACAAGAAATGCTCACTAATGGTGAAATGGTAGTAAAGGAAACTCATGATGAGAACAAAAGAAATGTTAATCATGATACCATAGACTCCAATGTTGGATCGAAGACCCACCATATTCCAAAAATCGATAAGAGGAAGTTTGATGGCAAGGATCCCGCAACATGGATATTACAGATGGAGAAATTTTTCGATCTCAATAATGTGCAAAACACACAAAAGGTATGTATTGCAACTTCATATTTGGAACAAAATTTGTTTTTATGGTATCAATGGCTTTTCTCTCCTACACAAATTATCACTTGGGCAAGTTTTATAGAAGAATTGATAGCATATTATGAGGATACAAAAAGAAACACTTTTTTTAGCTAATTGATAAGTCTCAAACAAAAGGGTTCAATAATCGAGCACATTGAGAAGTTCCAAAAATTGAACATAAGGGTAAAAAATATTCCAAAGGAGCATAAGATTGATGTGTTCATAGGGACTTTAAAGGCTAATATCCAACATGATGTTCACCTTTGGGAATATAATCCATTAGAGAAGGCATTCAGGTTAGCAAGAAAAATGGAAAGCTAAATTATGGCAACCAGGAAGCATACCACTCACAACTATAAAGATGGAAGTCTTGTTGCCCTAGCCTTGCACAACCTATATGGTTGACACCACAACAATTAGATGAAAAAGGAGCAAAAGGGATTTGTTACAATTGTGATAACAAATACACTAAAGGTCATAAATTTGCAGAGAAGAAATCATTCTACATAGATTGTGAAGAGGAAGAAGAAAAGGAGAAAGAAAGGTCAAAAAAAGAGGATATACTCCAGGAATAAAGCCTAGATAAAGAAGAGTTGAATCTCACCATCTCTTGTAATGCATTGGCTAGAATTACCACTCCTAAAACCATCAAGATAGAAGGGAAAATCAAGAAGAAAAAGGTAATATTGTTGATTGATTTGGGAAGTACCCACAATTTTATTCATTGTAAGATAGCAAATGAATTGAATTTCTTCCTATATCCAGCACCAGAGTGTCAATTGATGGTTGTAAATGGAGGAACAATAAATTGCTCCGGGAAGTGCCATAATATCAGTCTATCCATGGGATAATATGTATTGAAAATCCCAATTCTTTCCATTCCAATGGGAGGTGTTGATGTTGTACTAAGAGTCCAATGGTTACAATCCTTGGGTACAATAGCTTTTAACTTTCAAGAGCTTTTCATGAAATTTTATGCAGAAGGAAGGGAAGTTGAATTAAGGGGTATTGTAGGGAAACCAGGAAAGATAATAAGCTCTAACGATATGACAAAGCTTCTAAAAAAGGAACAACAAGGTGTAATTGCACAATTATGCTTGCTAGATGTTTCCACATCGAAATCATCTATTTCTCTAGATCTCCAAAAAGTCTTGGATAATCATTCCAATTTATTTGAGACTCCCAAAGGTTTCCCACCTATTCATGATCATGATCATGCTATTCATTTGATTCCAGGAAGTATTCCTCCAAACATCAGGCCGTACAGATATCCATATGCCCAAAAGAGTGAAATGAACATATGGTTCGAAATGCTTGAGGCTGGTATAATTCAACCTAGCCAAAGTTCTTTCTCTACTCCAGTAGTATTGGTGCACAAGAAGGATGGATCATGGTGCCTGTGTTTGGATTATAGGGAGCTCAACAAGCTCACTACTAAAGATAAGTTTCCCATTCTTGTCATTGATGAATTATTGGATGAATTGCATGGATCAATTTACTTCACCAAGTTAGAGCTTCGTTCAGGATATCATCAAATTAGAATGAAGACTCAAGACATTCTGAAAACAACATTTAGAACTCATGAGGGTCACTATGAGGTTTTGGTAATGCCTTTTGGCCTTACCAATGCACCTTCTACATTTCAAGGTTTGATGAATTCCATTTTCAAACCCGTCCTTAGAAAATTTGTGTTAGTATTTTTTGATGATATACTAATCTGCAATAAGTCCTAGAAGGATCATGTTGAACACATTGACAGGGTGCTACAACTATTGGAGGAGAAATAATTATATGCAAAAGGATCCAAATGTTTCTTTGGAGTACAAGAGGTGGAATATCTCGGTCATATTGTATCTCATGAAGGAGTTAAGGTAGACTGTAGCAAAATTAAATCCATTAAGGAATGGGAAATCCCCACATCCATAAAGCATTTGCGAGGATTTCTCAGGTCGACAAGGTATTACTGCAAGTTTGTTAAGAATTATGGGAAACTAGCAACACCTCTAACAACATTGTTGAAGAAAGATGCATTTTCATGGGCTCCAAAAGCAACAAAGGCCTTCGAATATCTTAAAGAGGCAATGTGTCAAGCACCAGTCTTAGCTACACGAGGCTTCACAAAATTCTTTATTGTGGAATGTGATGCTCCCAGAAATGGAATTGGTGTTGTTTTAATGCAAGATGAAAGACCCATTGCTTTTGAAAGTCATCCAATCAAGGCAAAGTATTTACACAAAGCTATTTATGAGAAGGAAATGTTGGCAATACTACATGCTCTTAAGAAACGGTAACCCTACCTAATGGGAAGACACTTCAGGGTAATAACGGATGATGACAACCTTAAAAACTTTTTAGAACAAAGATTATCCTCTGAACAACAACAAAAATGGGTCACAAAGATGTTGGGTTATGACTTTTAAATCATATACAAAAAAGGGAAGTAAAATGCTATGGTAGATGCACTCTCAAGAAAGGATGAGGATGTGGAAGCATTATTGTGCACCATTTCTATTATCCAACCAGATTGGATAAAGCAAGTGAGGAATGTAAGAATGACGAAGAAATGTGGGAACTTATTTAAAAGTTACAACAAGATTCCAGTACATATGATACATTTAGTTGGAAAATTGATTCATTATGGTACAAAGATCGATTATATCTCTGCAAGAATTCCAAACTCAAACAAAAGATTCTTCTGGAATTGCACGCTTCTCCCTTAGGAGGGCACTCAAGATTTTTAAAAACTTATCACAGGGTTAAGAAGGAATTTTTTTTGGGATGGCCTTAAATCAGATATTCAAAAGTTTGTGGTGCAATGTTTGGTATGCCAACAAAATAAAGTTGAAAAAATTATGACACCAGGTCTATTGCAACCTTTATCAATTCGAAGCCAGCGTTGGGAGGAGGTTTCAATGGATTTTATCATAGGATTACCCAAGTCTGAGGGAAAGAGTGTCATCATGGTGGTAGTTGACAAACTTACCAGACATGCAAACTTTTGTGCGTTATCACATCCATTTAAAACCAATACAATTTCTATGGCATTTATGGAAACAATTCAAAAGCTACATGGGAACCCAAAGATTACTATAAGTGACAAAGATCCCATTTTTACATGAAATTTTTGGACAAAATTATTTTCGTGTCTTGGTACTCAGTTAGCTCATAGCTCATCTTATCATCCTCAATTTGATGGGCAAATGGATACAGTAAACAAATGTTTGGAAGGATATCTTCATTGCTTTGTATCTGATAAATAGACACAATGAGTCAAATGGTTGCCTCTAGCTGAATGGCGGTATAAGACTTCCTTCCATACTGCAACAAAAAATACCCCATTTATGGCACTTTATGGATATCAGCCGCAATCCATCAAATCATATTTAAGAGAAAATTTGAAGGTTCACGCAATGGAACATCACATCGAACATCAACAACAAGTTCTCCAACTCTTAAAGGATAACCTTGTGTTGGCGCAAAATAGAATGAAACAACAGGCAGATCAACAACGCCGTGAAATAAGTTTTGATGTAGGTGATCGGGTATTCCTACGGCTACAACCATATAAACAAATATCCCTCAAGCAAGATAAGAAGGATAAAAAATTGTCACCAAAGTTTTATCATCCATATAAGGTGTTACAAAAGATTGGTACTATGGCATACAAATTGGAGCTTCCTACAACCTCTCGCGTGCACCCAGTTTTCCATGTTTCATGTTTAAAGAAGGTTATATGCGACAAGCTCCCAGTTCAAACAATATTGCCAGAACTTTATAAGGAAGGAAAAACTATATTGGAACCAGAAGCAATCATAGAAATAAGAACTCGACAATTATGAAATCGATCCATTTCAGAGCATCTCATCAAGTGGAAGAACTTATCCACTGAAGATTCCACATGAGAGGATGATAATTTTATACAGAAGCATCCAAAACTATTCAAGCATTGAGGACAACACTTTTTTGAAGGAGTGGGGCATGTTATTTTCCTATAATACTAGTGATGCCCCCATTAATATTTTAGTTGTATCCCTTATTAATATTGGTGTTCCCCTATTGTCCCCATATTGTTATTACTGTGCACCATAGAATCCCTCTATTGTTATTTTTGTGCCTTTATATTATTATTGTTAGGTCTGCTTGGTTATATTGTGACCCCTTAGATTCCTGTATATAGAAAGGAGGTTTTGTGATTTGAATCATCCAAGAATTGTTCATTTATGTCATGTAAAGGAGGTTGCCCCCTTAAAGAGGCTAAATTCTAAGGCATTGATTTATCTTTTCTATCCTTTTGTGAGCTTGTTTCATAACAAAAGATCCATTTTGCAACTTGATTCTGAAGGCTCAATCGATATAGTTTCATATTGTCATGATCTTGTCACATCATTTCTTTTTGTTTGTTATGCTTATCTAACTTTGCATTCTTTAATGCTTTGTTTGTTATAGGTACTTCTGTCAGACAATATATGCTTCTTAGATGCTCTATCAGTTCTGCTACAAAAATCTATAAACAACACATTTGATTTTCTTCATGGCTATAACAGAGGGTCTATTATTCCCTAAGATTATGTCTATTGTTATTATTAACAAATTTCCTCTTATGTTTTCCAATTAATGCTCATGGGTTTTTGCATTATTGAGTATGTTTTATAAAGGGTGGCTAGGTTGAGTTCTTATTAGTTGCTACGCACACCTTTGATGATTCTTGGATTCTGCAATTAATTTTGAAAAAGGAAAAGTTTAACAACGAATCATAGTAACTTTTGTTAGTGTTGAGCCTATTTTATAATATTTGTCGATTTAATATCAATGAATGTTACCAAGAGGATGATTCCATCTACTAGATATTGATAGATCGCGTGCCTTGAACCAGGCTTATTTTCTCCCACCCTTAACTTATGACTCCAATTATTTACTAAAAGATTCAGTCACTCAATATCCTTCATGTATATTTATATGGATTACATACTCAAGAAACTAAATTGCAACCAATTTTGACCAGCAATAGAATAGAAAGTCGAATTAGAAAACAACAAAACTATGGATGTCTACCATTGAAGACAAGGTGGCAAGAGAATTCTTAGTATCTAAATTATTAAAATTACATAAGTGTTACAGGATAAAACACCCTAGGGTTTGGGTTGAGAACCCTAATAGATTCAGGGGCATACACCAACAAGAAGCAAGCAAACAAGCAGTCCTAATGCTTAAACTACTAGAGTGATATGAAGAGATAGTACCCATAGGTCATACATTTGAGGATGTTCTCGTAGGGTCCAAACCCTCTTCTTCCTCCAATGCTTCAAAACCTGGAACACATTCCAGAAAATCATACATACTTGCAATAGTTCAAAGCATGTTCAAGATATGAATGTTAGATAGCATAAGCATATGGATATAAAACATGAGATCAAGCATAATTAAATAATAACATGAGTTAAAGCATATAGATCACAACTATCAGGAACATGACAAAGCTTCTTTATTGATGTCCGCAAATAATATGGATGGATACTCCTTGATTCGACCATGGATCCAAGTGAAACCTTCCTCTTGATTCGTCCCTCCCAAGCCTCAAAAATCTTATTTCAAATGCATAAACATCGATGCCATATACAGGATATGTACATCTCTATGAGGAAACAAGGGTTTCCTGTAACTGGGAGTGTTGGAGACATAGGGATGAATCAGACTTGATTAGGGATGAATCCTATCTTCCTCTCCCTTTATTCATTCCGATGAGGTGTATTAATATCACCCCAAAAGAGTTGTTTCATTTGGGATAAAATTAGGCCATCGGCTCTTGTAGGTGGGCTTCTAGTGGAACCTGTAAACCCTACCCATAAAATGGGATTTTATATTTTTTTAATATTTCAATTATATACTGATTTGGGTATAGCTAGACCCACGTGTGCACACACTTTTTGAAGGGTAGAGTGGCGTATGGAATTTAAAATAATGTTTTTGATTAAATGGACCAATTCTAAAGCGAAAGGGTTACCCAACACCATGACTCATGTCATCAAGTATACAAGGGTGATAAATTATGCTATAATAGATGCCCCCTAATATATCAAGCTAGAAGGGGTATATGATGGCCAAAATATATTAAGTGTATAGAAAGAATCATGTGAGGACTTGGGAGGAGATCACCAGATTTTAGCCTACCAAATGAGTGCAAGAGATTAGAAAGAAATCTCATGTCTAAGGCAGGCATACCCATGCTCGGGGATAGTAAATCATATATGCATATCAAGTGTAGAGTGGATCCAATATGTATACAAGTACAAAAAATATTGAGACATACATAGTGGATCATCTGATCATAGCCGCAAAAGTACATATCAAGGCCATGTCACAATATCACATATAAAAGAACTGATCAATGATGCTAAAGGAGAAATATGATCATTGATGTTAGATAACTTATCCTCAAAGTACCAAGTCAAAAAGTGGAATAATGGGAGTGCATGAAACTCAAGTGCCAACATATAAAATGTTGCTACGATGAACTACAACAAATAAGGTGGATGGAGTCACTGGAAAAAACTTGGAGGTACTAACAAGTCAACCAAAAAATGTTGATGCAACCTGAGGTCTTCACTAACTACCAATTTACATCTACACATTATGGGAATAAATGGGTTGAAGTCGACCATGCAAGAAAGTGTTTGATTATCGGTCATTGATGTATACCATTAACAAACATGAGACAACTCACCGATAATGATGATGAGATTCAAGGTACCCCACTGCAATATAAAAATTACAAATAAATTAGTTGAAGTTGAACACTTGAGAGAATCTACTAGTCAGGAAACATTGATGTTTTCTCACTGTCGATAGTGAAAGAGCATACTACTAATGACTGCAAACCCTAAGGTACTGAAAAATGACTCTAGACATTATTCCCATAGAAATGAGTTGGAGTTGATGGGAAAATATATGTTGGAAGGAAAGCATTAAGGCATCCCACATCAATCTAGAGTGAGTGTAACCCGCAGGAAAATAATTTGGAAGGAATTAGACAAAGAAAGATAAAGTAACCATACCGAAGCACGTTTCTAGCATACAAAATATGTGGCTAGTGCATGACAGAAACCCTATGAACCAAGCAATAATGAAAGATGATATAGAACTTAGGAATCCACAAATACGGTCAAATGGAAACCAAGGTATTGCATGAATCCCACTGTGCGATAATGTAAGCTAACATTGAACACAAGGGAACCCACTTAGTCAAATACCCATGATATTGATCAATGTTGAGTAGAAGGTCACCTATGAATGATGGAAATAGGGACTAGGTGCGGCTCTAGGACTACTCTCAGAGAAATTTTTTGAATGCCATAAGAGTAGACCCACCAACAAGAAATCAATGGAGACCTTATTAACTAGCATGAGAAAAGGACCAAATATCTTATGTGATACTAAACATAATTCTAACAAATCGAGTATGACCAACTGAAAATGAGTCAATATACATCATAGAAAGGTCGACTTAGGTTTACTTCCCTTGAACAAAAGTACGACTCAAAAGTGACTATATGACAATGTATGATAACTTTGTATAATTTTTTCATGCAAGAGGCATAAAAAAACTCTCCATATGATTGGAAGAGATAACCAACAGGAGGAATAATGACTTAGTGACAAGGTTATGGCTCTCCTAAGTAAAAGGAAAGCCCATCCTGATGGAGGAAAGACTTGCTTTGAGTGATTTGTTTAAGGGGGACACAATTGACTCTTGCTGCCATCAATTATGGAAGTCTCGTTCCCACTCTTGTTTGCCATATATAATTATTTTTTCTTTTTCATATTTGAAAATCTTGAAAAGGAATAAAATAATTGGGATGGTACAATGGAAAGAATGAGTGTCTAAATAAAAATGTGCTAGCTCCTCGGGGTGGAAAATTCTTATTCTCAATGCAAGGTGATGAAACTAATCAATGACACTAAAGGGAATGTTCTTTCCACGGGCATAAGGTGTCACGTTGCAGAGGATAAGTGAGTACAAGTTTAATTTAGCAAAAAGACATCGTCAAAAAGTGGCTTATACAAGATTCCAAGTGAAGCTCACTTAAGGCAAAGAGGTACAAATAGTCAACATGCAATGCAATAGTACAAATCAACATGTGGGAGCCTCTAGGGTATAAAGAAAAAAATAGTAAAGAAGAATAGGAATAAGGCTTCATCGCAAAGTCATGGTGGGACTAAAGAGGACTCCCAAGCCTAAGAACAAAATTTCCACGTGGGTGCCATGTCACAATAAGGTATTATCTAGGGCACCCATGATAAGGTAGGCTCCACCACACAAGTTATGACACTTCTAAGAAATCAATAGGTTTTGCATCATATCTTGGTGGGGTTGATCCTAAGGAAAAAATGGAAAAGGAAATTGATAAATGCACAATGCAAGTGAAAACATAACCTATATTCTAGTTTCAAGAACCAATACCTGTTAGAGAGGATCAATAATAAAAATGCCCAAACGAGAAGTCTTCCAAGTTATGTAGACATAATTAGGAACAATAGACAAGAAGTTAATACATCCCATATACAAAAGTCAAATAAAATCTTGTGTTATAGAATACAAAACTTGAAAATGCATACCTTATATGTACTTTAGTAAATAGGGAACCACGGATTGTTGCGTCTTACACATAATAGTTCTTTAGGACAAGCCCCTTGCGAGGCTCAGGACAATGATTCCTTTGGTAGTTAAAACTCATGACTTCAAAAAGTTCCTCTTATGAAATAAACTCAACTTCTATGAAATTATGAGAACTAAAAGGATCAAAAGAGGGAATTAAGGAGTCCCATGCCCCCATAGGAGAAATCATTTGATCAATTGTTGAGACCAAGTCCTGAGAAGGAAAATAATAGTTCAAAGGATCCTACTCAAAAGCAATTGAACATTCAGGATACAATTCCACATAGTTCACCCATGGTCATGTAGAGTCTACCTGAATAGTTGCAACATACGAAGGGGTATTCTATAGTAAATTCGAATTAGGGGGGTGATTATCCGATGCAAGATTATCAATAGTGATGAAAATTCCATTATGAGGAACATATACCATGCAAAATAGTGAAGACACCACAACATTCATAGCATAGACAAAATCACACCCAAGTAGCATATTAAATTATAAATGGCGATCAAACACCATCATATTAATTAAGACAGTCTTCCCACCTAAAGTAATAGGCAATAGAGGAAGAACATTGATAGATATACTACGTCTTCTATCATAGGCTAACAATTGACAATCAACTACCAACAACTTTGGAGAACCCAAATTTTTCCAAGTCAAGGAGGATATAATACTTGCAGAGGATCCTTCATCCACCATACATCAATAGATGTTTGTGGAATTAACTCTAACCCTTATTTGGAAAGGTGCAACAAAAGGAAGACGAGGCTCGATAAGATTATTCTTGGGCCTTGAAATTGTCGTTCACTTCCATTACATTTTCACTTATATTTTCTTGTTGTCACCTTCAATCCATCTCTATTTCATTACATTACCTTATCATTATCATTATTGGGTCACATTTATGCTTTTCCAAACTTTATTAATTCTTAGCATTTTTGAGTGAATTTGTAGGTAAAAATTAGAAAATAATGTGCATATGCTTATACCTAATAAGTGGGATGAGATTGTTGATATGTGTAGGTCAAAAGGAAGCTTCTTAAAGACCCTTATGTGGCCTCCCAAAACCAAATTCAAATTTAAGTGAAGAAGATCATGGGATCATGAAGATATGTGTCTCATTTCCTATTAGTATTGAAACTCTAAGAAGACATGTGTCTGGTCATTTGCTATTTTGATTATAACTATACAGATATGGGGAGAGATTCATGGACTCTCATTAATTAGATAACTTTTCATCTTTTTATATAAATAGGGGAAGTTTTCTCCTACCATTTTCATGTGTAAAATTGGAGTTATACTCAAACTTTGAATAAAGAATTAGAATGTGGCACCTTACTCATGAATGTTCCTTAATTTTGAGTTGGTTTTGCTTACATATGGAGCATCTCGATTTTCCATCCCTCACACCTTTAGATAAGCTACCTAAAATGTGCGAGATTTAATTTCTTTTATAGATTAAAGTTCATTTGCTTTCTTAGTATTAGTTTTACAAGGACTATGTAATCTTGCTTTTCTAAAAACATTTCAATAGGAAAGATTTATGTATTTTCCAATTGGATTAAGTTTGAGGAAGAGCTCATAGTTATTTAGTTTCCTTTCATTTTCTATTATTTACTTTCTTAGATCGAACAATCAATTCATTGTATAATTGAACCAAAGATCAAGCGAAGAAGGTGACTTCAAATTGGGTGATTGAATGTTCAACCTATGAAATCATTGAGAATTACTTTTACGTGCTTTTATATATATATTTTTTAGATCATCATTTAATTGCATTAACTGATATTCCTAAAGATCATTCTAAGAAATTGATTTAAACATATTTCAAGATTGAATGGTTAAATATTTAATACATGCAATTAATGAGTTATTTTCTGCACATTTTACTTGTTTTTCTATGACATTAGAAGTTAAAGTATAAATAGTTTCTTATATATCATCTCAATAAGGTAACACTTATGCTGGAGTAACTAAGTATACATTAGTTGTTTATGATTTCACACGTTAGTTGAATTTCATCTTCATTATTTTATTTCACAGATTAGATGAACTGGTTTTCATTATTTTGTAGTTAGATTGATCTAAACTGAAAAACAATTTCTATCACATATAATGCACGAATGCTTCACAAGTTTACCAAACCCCGAGTTGACAAATTAAATGACAGGAAATAACTTTGCCCCAACGTTTTGGCGCTATTGCCAAGGAAGTGTGCATAGGAACTATCTTTCAGTTTAGAATGTATTTTTTCTTACTAACCATTTGTGGACAAAGGGTTTAAAATGCAACCCAAAGACTACATTGTGGAATGGTATTGAAAACTAGTTACACCACAATATTCATCAATTCTTCAAAAGATCCTTGCGACAAATCAAAAGGTCAATTCGATTTTGCATATCCTTACAAACAATTAGGTACATTTTTCAATTTTGGATTTGAGCATTTCAAAAATTCTAATCCGTAAATGGCTTCACTGTAACCATGAATATACTTAAAAAAATAGATTTATATAGATAGGAAAAATAAAAATAAATTTTTATATTTTTAGGATAAATTTAATGTTTTATGGTGTAGTAAGAACCAACCATCTACTAACCCTTGGTAGGAAAAATTTCAATAAAATGAATGGTTGAGAACAAGGAGCGCAAGTGAATATCATGAACGATACTTTAGGTATGAGATCAAACCTTTTACTTTTATTTTTTCAAAATTTACAAAGGAATCGATTGATAAAATATTGACTATGCTAACAAAATAAATCTCTCAAGTATGCTCTCCTTTTTCACTTCGTGTGAGCTAGAGGATCAGAAAAAGAAATTGTTTTGTTAATATATAATAAAAAATATTTAGCTACTGCAAGACTTTCAAACCCATGTGCAAAAATTCTCACCTCTACAATGCAAGATTTTTCTACGGGATTACAAAAATGATGTGGTTAGATTTCTTCAAAGCATTCTCTCATCTTTTATCTCATTCCAGATTTCGAGTCCCCCAGATGTGTCTATAGGATGATTGATGTAACTAGATCTTCCCTTTTCTTTTGTTGGAATACATACTAGCAGCTAAAAGCCTAACCTTAGAAACATGCAAATCAAAAATCACCAGAACATTTCTAGAAAACACAACAACATAAACACATGATTTTAAAATGCAAATTTTGAGCAAACTAGGGAAAATCTGAAAAGACTGAGACATGAGTTTTCTTTGGAATGGGGGAAATTAGGTAACGTGTGCGTGATTTTCTAGATTTTGCAACCATTTACGAGAAATTTGAAATTGATTTTTGCAGAAAACGTAATTGCTAGAAAGTGTAAATTTTCTGGACACCCAATTTTAAAATGAACTTTTTGAGAAAACCCTAGAGAATATGAAAATACTGGAACATGGGTTATTTCTAGAATGGGATAAATTTAATAACCTAGAAACCATTTCCTCAGATTCCTAACCATTTGGGAGAAAATCGCAATTCTATGGGACCATGTTTGGTGACTGTGTGAGGAAAGCAATTTTTTTCTATGCATGAGGTTTTGCTGGAAATAACAAATTTAATTCAGTAACAATTCTAAAAGAACAATGACTCTTGCTCCTCTACAAAATTTCAACAGATTTACCCTCCTTACATCTTTGAACACTTGGAAGAAATTGCTAACTTAATGTTGCACCCATGTGTATACTTGTTTCGTCACGTTCTAGTGCAACCAAGGAGTGATTATGCTTTGAATGCTATGAAGCGTGCATACACAATCAGTGAATTCAGATTTATGGTTGATACATTAATGCCACTTGTGCCAGATGTGTAGATAGCAACTAATGTGAGATGTGGATTTCCAGGCGAAACATAGCAAGATAATTTTGAGACCACAATTAATATGGAAAATTAGAAATGTCCCTACTTGAATATTTGAAACTAATTTTGAAAGAAATCACATTTTTAAACTTAGGCCAACGCGTTTCAAACCAACCAGTGTGGTTCATCATCAGGACAAGATGAAAGATCAGATCATAACTGTAAGTTAAATAGAAAGTCAATGCATTCCAACGGCTATGTGGAAATGGCCAAAAAAAACGGTTATTTTTTGACACGATAGGTAAAGGGACAAAATATTATAATTTATTCTTGATTTTTATTTCACTTATTTATTTATTTATTTATTAATAAATAAGGATAATACATAAATAATTAGATACAACTAACATGACCATTCATTCCAAAAAATATAATAAGAAATAAGGATATGATCATAATTCTAGATAAAGGAAAGCAATATTCAAATAAAATAATTTTGTCAAAAGGGAAGAAATAAATAAAAAGTAAAAATATAAGTAAATTAACTATCATGGTTGTAAAATAAATTAGAATTTTATATGTGTAACGAAATTTATTTTTAATTATAATTATTTATTATTTAATTATTTCGGAACAATGATTGAGTCAAAGGGGAAAAAATATAAAAAATTGGTTATAAAGAGAAATAATTATCATGGTTATAATTTAATTTAAAATAATAATTATTTAAGAAAAAAAAGGACGAGACTAAGATAAAATGACTAGAATCCAACAGCTACTAATTTTCCAACGCCATCACAGAAGCTTGAATTTGAAAGATCCCTACTTCTGAAGTAATGAAACAAACAACAATAATTTTCAAAGATTGAATAAAAGAAATCATTTTATTTGCGCAAAAAAAAAAACAAATTGTGATGATTAATACATGTGCAATCAATCTGTTAAACCAATTTATAAAGAGAAAAATACTTGCAAAATTAGCTTGAAATTTTTTATTTTTTTTTGTACAAGTACCTTTTCATATTTTTGTCGCTTAAAATATTTTGACAACATGTAATTTTTGCAACACAAATGCAAATCAATCTGGATTGCAAAACAATGGAAAATTGTTTAGATGATTTATGAACATTTCGCATTAATATTGTTGCTATGTCTTTTTCTATGAAGTTTTAACTTGCAGAGTATAACAAATCTTTGTGATGTCAATTATTTTACTGAGCACAGTGCATAAATTCATCCAACAACAAGGATTTAATTTAATTTTCATGGTTATTTATTAAAAATGGATTGTTAACAATATCATGAATTGGACTGAATATAACACTTTTGGTTTTCCTTAATCTGTTTTATTTGATATTTACATTTTGCATAAGAATCAGAAAGTAATTTGGCCATTTATGTTTTAACACACTTATGTTCTTTATGTCAAGCATTTTTCAGGTTTGGGATGATCGAATGACCATTGAAGAAAACTAATTGTGCGCACAAACGCGGTTCAAAGGACCAATTCCATGAGAAACGTAAGAACAAGTCCATGTCCATATCCACCAAAACCATTACCTTTCCTCCATTTTGAATTATAAATCCAACCAAGCAATTCAATGTAGGCCACAGTCATTTTTCTCAAAAAGGCTCAACTGTTCATTTTCCTTTATTCGCACACTTTTTGCCTGACCCACAAATAAAATCAAGAAGCTCACTTGCGTGCTTATTGGCCATTATCAATATTATTTTCCATTGTCATCTTCCATTTTCATTTTTCATTTCCTTTCTTTTTTCATTTCACAAATAAACCCAGCTTCAATGGAAATTATTGAATCCATAGTCCCTTGAGTCTAAAATCCTTGCAAAAACACCTTGAGGCTTGCATGCCTTAATGGAAGGTCCTCATGACGACGAATAATGAGAATACATCAATATCCCTTGTTCATCAGATCTTCTAGGTACTTGAAAACAACAAAATTATTCGTACTTAGCAAGATGTGTTTGGGCATCTTGGCTCTCATTGTCATTAATGGTGAAATTTCTCGTGATGACTAGTATCATCCATCAATTGCCATTAAGTCAATACTTTCCTACTGTGTTCGACAGCGGAACATTTATTCACATAGCGGGAATTGTTCCAATAAGTTTTGAAGACATGAATATTATCATTTTCAGA
This sequence comes from Pinus taeda, assembly GCA_000404065.3. Lineage (NCBI taxonomy): Eukaryota > Viridiplantae > Streptophyta > Pinopsida > Pinales > Pinaceae > Pinus > Pinus taeda. Next base: position 31,562 of record APFE030277065.1, read on the forward strand.
ATTTTGGAGCAAATGTAGAAGATATGCAGCTATAGAACTAGATGGCAGCTGCAGAATCAGAAAGAAGATGCAGAATCAGATGACATCTAAAGAATAAAAAAACCATTGCGGAATTAGATGGCAGCAACAAAATGAACACTATTCCATAGTAGATTCAGCAAATTTTAATAAAAATAAATAAAAGTCATCTTGACTCTTTTCTTCATGATTTGTCAAACCACTTGAAGAAGATTATGATCAAAATTTTGTAGCCACCACACATGCATCTCGTCCATTTCTAAAGGGTAATTTAAGGTATGTCATTTTCTAGCTTTTTACCATAAAATTCCTTGAAAAGCTAGAATGATAATTTTTGGAAAAAAAACATTTCTCTTCCTCATCTCATAAAATTTCTAATATCATCAATTGGCGGGAAGACATTCATATTCATATTTTTCCATATTCATATCACATTCAAAAACCCACATATTTTCAAAAGATATTAACTATTACATTGTTGTTATGAGCATACAAAGACTTTTCAAAAGTACTAAAAAGATAATTGGATACAAACATAGTCATCGTTGTCACACAAGAACCAACTATGATGCAATCAAATAAAGATATACTTTGCAACAATAATCAAATTATCATTATGCAAAGTTCAAAGATAAAAAATGAACACAACAACAAAGTATGGTTGTAACACAATAACCAACTATGTTTCCATTCAACTAAAAGATTTTATAGAGCTATGAATTTATCAAATGATATCATGCAAAGTTAAGCCAAAGCTCAAGGATCAAAAAAGAATTAATGTAATATATTGCATGAGGACATGCAATAGCTTCAATTGAAGGGTATGTTGGGCCTTGAAATTGTCATTCACTTACATTACATTTTCACTTATATTGCCATATTGTCACCTTAACTCCACCTCTATTTCATTACATTTACCTCCATTTCATTACATTTACCTTATCATTATCATTATTGGGTCACATTTACATTTTTCCAAACTTTATTAATTCTTATCATTTTTAAGTGAATTTATGGTTAAAAATTAGAAAATAATGTGCATATGCTTATACCTAAAAAGTGGGATGAGATTGTTGACATGTATAGGTCAAAAGGAAGTTTCTAAAAGACCCTTATGTGGCCTCCCAAAACCAAATTCGAATTTGAGTGCAGAAGATCATGGGATCATGAGGATATGTGTCTCATTTCCTATTTGTATTTAAACTTTAAGAAGATATGTGTCTTATCATTTCCTATTTTGATTATAACTCTAGAGATATGCGGAGAGATTCGTGGACTCTCATTAATGAGATAGCTTCTCATATTTTTGTATAAATATGGGAAGTTTTCTCCTATCATTTCCATGTGTCAAATTGGATTTATGCTCAAGCTTTGAATACAGTATTAGATTGTGGCACCTTACTCATGAATGTTCCTTAATTTTTACTTGGTTTTGCTCACATATGGAGCATCTCGATTCACCATCTCTCACACTTTTATATCAGCTACCTAAACTGTGTGAGATTTAATTGCTTTTATAGATTAAAGTTCATTTTCTTTCTTAGTATTAGTTTTAGAATGACTGTGTAATATTTTCTTATCTAAAAACATTTCAATAGGAAAAAATTATGTATTTTCCAATTGGATTAAGTATGAGGCAACAACTCATAGTTATTTAGTTTCCTTTCATGTTTTTTATTTAATTTATTAGATCAAACTATAAATTTATTGTATAATTGAATAAAATATCAGGCCAAGAAGGTGACTTCAAATTGTGTGATTGAATGTTCAACCTATGCAATCATTGAGCTTTACTTTTTTGTGCTTTTATATTTGCTTTTAAGGTCCTCGTTTAATTGCACTAACCGATATTCCTAAAGAACATTCTAAGAAATTGATTTAATCATATTTCAATATTAAATGCTTGAATATTTAATACATGCAATTACTGAGTTATTTTCTGCACACTTTCCTTGCTTGTCTAGGACATTACAAGTTAAAGTATAAATAGTTTCTTACACATCATCTCAAGAAGGTAACAGTTCATAATTGAATGTTGGAGTAACTAAGTATATACCAGTTGTTTTTTATTTCATAAGTTAGTTTAATTTCATTTTGATTATCTCATTTCATAGATTAGATGAATTGGAAATCATTTTTTTGCAGTTAGGTTGATTTACACTGAAAGACAATTTCTACCGCATACAGAGCACGCATGCTTCACAAGTTTACGAAACCCCTAGGTTGAAAAATTCAATGACAAACAATCACTTTGCCCCAACAATTATTTCAATCAACTGACCCACTACTAGAACTTGGAGGTGATACACTCAAAATGCCCCCTAGACTAGAAGACTATGTACTAGAAATCAAGAATACTCTATTGTTAGGCACTTCACCCCCCAAAAGAGGAGTGGAATCAACCAAAGATTGCACTGGATCAACCAATTCATCAACCAATGGTTGATTAGACCGTTGAGAAGCCATAAAAAATTTAGGAGTAGAAGAACCGTTAAACCTAAAGCATAACCTTTGTACCACTAAAATGATAGGGCACAAATGAGCAAGATGGTATCCCTTACAATGCCTAGGTTTCTGATCAACAGCCATTCCGCCAACATGACTAGAATTGGTTGGTGGAGAGTCCCCAACATGAATCACAATGGTTAGTGACTCTTTCCCAAGAGAGATAGGACTTGTGCCCCCCATCCTACTCATAAAAGCAGGTGAGTCAATAGAAATATGACTCACAGAGGTAGCTGACCCATTGCTAGTATGACTTGTACTGACTAGAATTATGCCCCTAGTCCTACTCACATAAGCAAGTGAGTCAACATAAATATGACTCATAGAGGTAGGTGACCCATTGCTAGTATGACTTATAGTGACTAGACTTATGCCCCCAACATCACTTGCAATGGCTAAAAGCTCATCTCCAACATAAATTGCATGGGTTGGTGATGATTCATGGATAGAAATATTATTCTTCTCCTTCTTCCTCTTTCTCTTCTTTTTCAATCTCTTATTACAAGAGGGAGGAGAAATAGGAATCCTAGATTTTTCTTTTGAAGAAGATGAACAATTAACACCCATTTTATGGCCTTGAAACAAATTAGTCATCTGACAATATGCAAAAACATTTGGAATATTCTGAGTTGACCATAAACAAATTAGTAGTCGAACATTCAATCCATGAATATTTAAAGTGGCCATCAAGGGGGTACCAACATTTCTAAAGAAAGGAAAAGCACAAGGATCCCTTGATTGGATTCCATAGGAATATTGGTCATACCCAACTTATACGTAGATCATTCCCTTACAGGATCGTACAAATTACTTTCAAAGTAAGAGAGATGCACGATCAAACCCTTTCCCTTAAGGAGGCCATTCCACAACTTCCAAAAGAAATATCAAAATTCTTTCAATACCAATGGAGTGGTTGGTCAGACACTCAAAATATAAGATCCAAAAGTGACATGACAAATCCACCTAAAGCCAACTAAATAAAAAGAGAAAAGAGCACTCCACTATAAAGTCCCTAAAGATGCAACCAATCAAGAAACTTCCAAGTATTTATGCTCATCTTGATGAGGACCAGATATCAAAATAAAAGTGAAGTAAAGGACCTTCCAAAGATAGTTTAGGATCATTATGGCCCAAACCTAACATCAAAGGTAACCATAATAGTTACGCTAACCTCCAGACAAAAGCCTTTACTGGTGAAATTACACTAACTTTGCACGAAAATTCTCCAAAAGTACTATGAAAGTGATGCAATGTTTGCATTAGGTACCATAGGTATTCCCCCTTGCAATCACCTATGTGATCCCTAGTAGTGGCAGCTAAATTCACCAGTTCGTATTGGAAGCCAG
>APFE030277069.1:0-13566 GCA_000404065.3 Pinus taeda
TAAGCGTGATTTTTAGTGGTTTTTGATTTAAGTCAAAAGGTGATGGAGATGAAACTTATGGTGTAAAGACTCGACTCAAAATCACTACAAAAATTCACTTAAGATGACTAACTAATCTTTTCTCTTCAACGAAGTTCTAGCTAAGAAAGAGTTGGAGGATGCAAATACTTAAAAACACAAATCTTTCTTTAACGATCAAATAAAAAAGAAGAGTATTCGTTTCAATGCACTCAAAAACGAGACAACTAATTATTTCCACAAGAATTTCTCTTTTCATTTGAAAACTCAAATGCTACTAAGAACAAACTTTCTTCAAAAGAGACCTTTCATTTTTTGTTAAAAAACATTTAAAACTATTGCTAAAGCAAATCTTTGATAAAACTATTGAATAAAGCAAACTTAAGATCTACAAACTAAAAAACCCTATTTGAAGTAAAAATATCACAAAAATTCTTTTTGAGGATGTTTTACTTGGTCACAAGCAAACCAAGGACTAATTTGTCTAGAATCACAAATAAGTCAAGAACAACCAATTTTGTATTCCTTTTTAAAATGAAAATCCAAACTTTCAATCACAAGCTTATTGAAGTTTTGTAAAGAGAAAACTCAAAGCGGATTTCTCAACAAGGGGAGATTTCATAAATGGTCAGACTCTCAAGAAGACTGGTAGACACTAAAGTGATCTGAAGTCCCTACAGCCTCTAAGCTCAGAGCCACTACACAACCAAATCGAAAAACAAACCCAACAAGCAAAACTTCTAGGAATTTCACCTAAAACCCTAATGCTAATGAAATTAAACCAAGGAAAGATTTCAACCAGTCACATGCAGGTATGGGCAGAAGATAACCACTAGAAAAAACAAAATAAAACTAACTGAAAGAGAAAAGTCAAAATTTTCAAAAATTTAGTAGGGTACGCAGGTGCAGAGTTTACCCAGGTGCGGGTACGCTCTGTGCACAAAGTAAAAGTGCGTACAGGTACGCACTGTAATACAAGTGCAGACTGCAGACTTCAACCAAAGTAATGAAAAATAAAAAACAAAGATAAATCCACTAAGTCTACCCAAAGCCACACACAACAACCCAAAAACAGAAACAAAAAGGCAAGTTTCTCAAGTCAAAGAAAAACGAGGAAAACAATCAAGTCCCCAGTGGAGTCGCCATTTTGTCATGCGGAATGAGTCGATCTTACGGACAAGATAGACCTTCCTAGAATCTAAAGAAGACCTAATGACAAGCAAACCAACCAGACACTATCTTTCTCTAAATGTGCTTTATAAATAATGGCAAACAAATGTGTTTAAGGCCTACCTCATGTCCAACGCAAGTTTTGGGATGCCTTCGCTCCTTTGATCCAAGTAAGTTCCTTTGTCACAAACCTGCAAACACAAACAAGGAAAACGATTAAATAGCACCTGAATAACCAGTATTATAAAACATATTTAACATGAAAGTCAAGGAGTCCATGAAACAAATAACATGAGATACTTGTTGAGAAAAATGAGCTTGATTGTATTAATTCAAAAGAAGAAGAACTTTACAACCTTTGCTTTGACGCTGTACAAGCTCCTTCCAGGGTCCAACAAGAAGTCTCCTCTACTTTGACAAGCTTCACTCACTCCCTAATGGGGCCAAAAAGGTATGTGATCTCTCCTCTTAAGCTCAAATAGGAAGTCTTGATTTCACTACCATTTACCCTCAAAAGTTCAGCTTCTAACCTCTCTGGCCACTGACCCAATGCCTCAATTTATAGTGCAATGGAGATCAGTTACCAGCTCCTCCTTCAAAGGGATAGAGTCCTCCTTCAAAGGGATAGCTCCTCTCAACAAGGGATTAGTTCCTCCTCTCATGGGATGCATGAACCACTTGGACCGAAATATCCACGTAACAAATGCTTCTAGAAAAGTCTAGAATTTACCCAAGATGAGTTTTTTAAGATAAAGATTGTGCCTTTTGATTTTTACAAGGGTACGAACCTTCCCCTTTACATACAGAGCGTATAAGTACGCAGATAACTTGAACAAAAGGTGTGGGCCCACAGGCAAAAGTAAGAGAAAGTGCGGAACCAGAGTTACATTGATTTTTTGATGTCTTTCTCTCATTTCTCAATCTTGTTTGGAAGAGCTGAGGTTTAAGACTTGCTTAGGAAGCTGGTATAGGTAATGATAGACCTACACCGACTGCAAAAAATCAAGGTGACGATATTTTTGTGTAACACCTCTGTAGAAGGAGCATCATCAGATCCCTTTCCTTTATCAGGAGCTTTAGATTTACAATCCCTTTTGTAGTGCCCTTCCTTTCCACATTTCTAGCACACCACCTTTATAGGTTTTCCTGGAGATTTAGATCTCCCTCTAGATTTAGATCTCCCACTCGATGACTTATTTTTGTTTCTGTTCTGGGAGCATCCTCATATAGACAGGGCATCACCATTCTGGCTCTCCATATTTTTCTGTCTCATCTCCTCCATCAACAAGGATGAGACTATTTCATCAAACTGAAATACGGTTACATTGCTAGCTATTGCAATAATTAGACTATCCCACAAATCTGGTAGAGAACACAACAAACTGATGCACTTATCTTCATCTGAAATCTTAATAATAACTGACTTACCACAGTATTAAATGCATTCAAATGCTCTATCACCGTGTCTCCATCTTTCATCCTTAGGTTATACAACTTTTTCCATAGGAACATTTTATTGACGAGAGACTTAGATTGGTACAAAGTCCCTAACTTGTCCCACAAAGCCTTTGTTGTAGCTTCCCCTAATACATTCAACAATATTGAATCTAAGACGCACAATTGTATTGTGCTCTTTGCCTTCCAATCCAACTTCTTCCATTCTTCATCGGATATTCTCATTGGTTTAATACCCGGATCTACCACGATCCACTGATCTTTTTCTACGAATAGATCCTTCATCTTGAGTTTCCACAACTCAAAACTTTGACCATTAAATTTCTCGATCTCTATCTTTCCACTGCTCACCATCTTCTGTCACGACTAGAATCAATCTCGTAGATCTCCCTCTGAACAAGGTCTATCATAGGCCTTAGTGCAACCCCTTAGCAACAAAGGTATCCCCTTGAAACCAAAATAACTCTTATAGCAAATGTAGGTTTTAACCTTGTACATAAATTACCTGCATACGAATTCTTAAAACATAGAAAATAAAAAATGCAAGAGGATAACACATAAAAAACATATACATAAAGATTTTCCCTTGGATCCCAAAATCGGGACTACCAGCTTGATTTTCCATTATGTTCCTTTCAATGTTACAATACATATTTATACATGCTAAAGCATCCAATACCATGGACTAAAAAACACCGCGTCCAAAACCATGTGTGAAAATCATGCACAAAACCATTGGTAGGTCCACCCAACCTAATATAGGGTCCAAAACCAAAATTTTATGGGGCATTGACTCGGACCCCATAGAGTGGGGTTACATGCACCCCTCAAACCCCCTATGACTCCTCCTGCTACGCAATCGACACAAAGAAGGTGGGGGGGGGGGGGGGGTTCCACCCCCCTTCTAACACCTCGGTTAACTACTTGGGCTAGTCATGGAAAGAATATAACACAACCCAATAGTTGCCTTGAAGAATGATGAAATTGGTGAGGGTCTTAGTGAAAGTGAGGAATGATCATGGATCGATGAAGTTGGAAGGAGGTTTCTTGCTATGAAATCTTTCTCAATCTTGTGATGGCTTAGTAAGTTTTCACTAATGTTGCAGGTAAACTGGTTGCCTTGATCAGTGACCAGTTCTTTAGAGTACCCAAACTTGTAAAATGCATTCTCCCTTAAGAACTCAGCCACCTTCTCCTCTTTTGCTACCTTGATTGCCTCGGTTTCAACCCACTTAGTCAGATAGTTAGTGCATACAATGATATACTACATTTTCTTGGAAGGAGGGTCAATAGGTTGAATGAAGTCCATGCCCCACTTGTCAAATGGCTCAAAATTCACTTGAGGTTTCAGAGGAATTTCATCTCTTGGAGTAGGCTTTCCCATCCTTTGGTACCAATCACACTGACTAGTATATCTTTTCACATCCTAATGAAGAGTGGGCCAATAATAACCAGCTTGTAACACTTTAAATTTTGTCCTCTTTGCTATAAAGTGACATCCATAAGGCGCATCATGGCAAGTCAAAAGGATGTCAAAGACTTCCTCCTTCCTGACACACCATCTCAGAATTTTATCTGGGCCTAGTTTGAAGAGGTTGTCCCCAATCCAAGTGAAGGGGGCACTCTTCCTCACAATATTTCTTTTCTCTTTGGAGGAAAAATTTGGTGGGAACTATGTAGATACCAAATGGTGAGAGCCGGTATTTTAGCAAGAATTCTACAACTCCTAGGCTACCAAATTTACTTTTATCAACCTGGTAGTTTGTAACAAACTTAGAAGCATCGATGCTATATGCATAAGTACTATTTCTCACTACAGGTTGTCACTTGGTCAACCATCGCGAGATAACTAGGAGCTCAAGCCAACTTCTATAGATTCTAGAAGAAGCTCTATGCGTGACGAAAGAAAAGAAAGATTACTCTACTGTTGCTATTCTAACTACAGAAAGGAGAAAGACTGGAATGTAAAGCAAAACCTAATAAACCCTAATTAACAAGATAATTCTACTTTTTCCAAAAACACTTTGAAAACCTTGAAATAAATTCCATTACCTACTCAAGGAAGTAAACAACATCCAACCATGCTATTTCTGGAAGTAGATAAGCAAAACATATTTTTGGATTTTTATGTGTTTTTATGTGAATTTAACATGCATCTAATTTATTGTGTGTGAGTGTGGCAGCAAACAGGTGGCGTTAGAGGGCGATTTTGGAGCTTGGGAGGATGTAGGATGGTGTGGATGGGTCCTAGGAGGTCTTAGGTGGCCTTATAGAGGCTTTTCCCACACTCAACCTTCAAAAGAAATCCTACAAGAAAAACTACAGGAGGACACAGGAAAACTACAGGAGGAAAACAGGGAAACTATAGGAGGCCTACAAGAGGAGGCTGAGACAATTTTTCACTATTTTGAGGGTCTGAGAGTGGGTGGAAAAGGTGGATGAAGTTTGGAATGAGGTGCTAGGGCACCTAAGATCTACCATGAATCACCAGGAGAGAGAAAGATGATTGGGTTTGCTCAAGGAGAGACAAAGAAGTTCTATGAAAAATGAAGGAAACTAGGGCAGAATTAAGGTGAGGTTTGGGAGACCTATAGGGCATTGATCAGATGGAGGGTGTGATTGATAGTAAGCTAGCCTATTTTTGGAAGAGATATGCTGCATAGGAACTAACAGTCAACTAAGAAAATCAAGCAACCAATGAAATGAGTGCATCCTAGGAAAAACAGAGTTTTGCATTAAAATGGCCTAAACTATGATGTATAGAAGGAAATGTTGGGAAATGTTGTAATAATGGAAAGCATGCAAAAGGACTATAGAAAATCAGGAAGTGAACATGATAAAGAAGTTCTAAGGCAAAACAAAACTGGACTATCAACCTACTAGAGAGCTGCAAACACTAGAAGTCCTAGGAATGAGGAAAATCTATGTTTTTGGGGCAGCAAGAGAGTCTTTGCCTCAAATCATGGTCCCAGAGGGAGGAAGAGAGGTCAAGGCACTATTGCTAGCCTTTTGAATCTTCTTTGATCACTTCTTAACCTTCTACATAAAGCAAAAATTGAAGCAAGCTACTAAATCATCAAAAGCAACCTATTCTTAACCATAAGAGAAATACATCTAACATCAAACTAATCTACAAACTGAAGTAAAGCATACAAATACAAGTAAATATAAGCTTAGCTAATTGGATTGGGCCTTAACACAAGAACTTTAGCCCTCTGAGGTAACTTAGTGCTATCTCAAAAATGGTTCCATCTTCATTATAAAAAATTAGAAACATTACATAAAATTGTCATAAAATAGTAAGCTCAAAATTTGAGCAGAGTTTACACAAGCAAAAAAAAAAAGGTGACCCTAGTGAGGCCCTAGGCCTCTCTACTTATACATTTGAAGCTACCAACAGCTTCCTTAAAATCAGGGAGGCTTGGCTCCCAAAACTAGAGATAACTATCAATCATCTTCCACTTGCTTGGTTGCCTTCTAGTGCATGATTCGACTACTTGTACTCCAAGCTGAATGAAGGGTAATTCAAAGAGAGGAGAAAAAAATTAGGGAAATTCCCTCTTATAAGTCCTCTCCTCTTTCTACTTTGAGTTATTGCTGCATTTTGACCACTAGATCCTTGACTTTGACCTCAAAATCCATCAATAATTTGCATTAAATACATGTTAGACCACATGGCATAATAACTAACTCAACTCACCCTATAAGCATAAATATAATCAAAAAATCATACAATAAGCTAAGAGAATGGTTGATTTGACTAGGTTAGCAGGTAAAATGAGCCCATATAATTACCCATTTATGAGGCTCATCGGCAAATAGTTTTCTATGTCAGAAAACCATGGAGAGAGAGTTGAAGTGGTGAATAGGTTCTCATCTGGTAACTGATCCTCAACCATTCCCTCCTCACCTGCACGCAAAGTTAATATGGAAAAAAAAAATTGCAACAACATTTTCCTTGCCAGGCTTATCAACAATAGTTAGATCAAATTACTATAATAAAAGTAACCATCTAATAATCTGGGAATTCACATTAGGTTTATTCATTAAATATTTGATTGCAACATGGTCAATATGTACAAATGTTTGATAGCCTCTAATATAATGCCTAAATTTTTTCAATGAATGCACAATAGCGAGGAGCTCCTTTTCAATCACTATGTAGTTCAACTCGGCCTTTGATAGATTCTTACTGATAAAGTAAATGGCATAAGGCAATTTTTCATTTATTTTGCCTATGGCTACTCCTCTGGCTTTGTGTGAGGCATCAACATGTATATGAAAAGGAAGGGCCCAATTTGGGCCTTGGAGAATCGATGCAGTGGTTAACTTTTCCTTCAGGGTGTCCAATGCCTCTTGATAGCTTTTTGACCATACAAAATCAGAGTCTTTGGCCAACTACCCAAATAAAAGAGAAGCCAACTTGTTGAAGTATTTTATAAACCTTCGATAGTATCCAGCTAACCCTAGGCAACTTCTGACATCTCCTTGCTTTTGTGGAGGTGCGACCCTTTGAATGATAGCTATTTTGTTTGGGTCCACCTATAGTATTTGCTAAGATATTGAATGACCTAGCACAGTCCCTGTAGTCATCAAGAATTCACGTTTTTCGGGATTGAGAGACAGGTTCATCTCAATGCATTTGTGCAGCACCTTACCTAGGTTGGATAGAGCCTCCTGGAAATCACATCCATAAGGTGTAAAATCATCGATATAGATCTCTACTACATCATGGACGAATTCAACAAAGATAGTTAGGAATGCTCTCTGGAAAGTGGAAAGAGCATTGCATAGGCCAAAAGGAAGGACCCTATAGGCGAAAGTACCCCAAGGAAAAGTGAAGGTGGTTTTATCCAGGTCTTCTGGGCTGATTTGGATTTGATTGTACTTGCTAAATCCATCTAGGAAAGAGAAAAACTGTTTCCCTGCCAGGCCATCTAGCACTTGGTCAATGAAAGGTAGAGGTAAATGGTCCTTCTTTATGGCTTTGTTTAACTCCCTCTAATCGACAAAAATCCTCCACTTACCATTTTTATTTGGAACCAACCCCAAAGGAGACCCAATCACTGCCTGAGATAGAGTAAATGAATCTTGCATCTAGCAGCTTTTTCATTTCATCTTTGACTATATATTTAAGAGATGGATTCATCCTCCTTTGGCATTGTTGGACTAGCTTGTAACCCTCTTTGATATAAATTTGGTGAGTACACACCAAGGGGTTCACTCCCTTCATTTCTTTGTAACTCCAACCAAAGGCATCCCGATGTTCCTTTAGTAGGTTGCACAACTTTTCTTCTTGGTGAACAAGACGAGATGGGTTGATTTTCAAAGCTCTCTCGGGGTCGAATTCTATGGTTTTGAAATGGACAAGGTTGGAATTGGTTAAGCATAGATCCATTTGATGGTTTTCTTGGGTTTCTTTTACTACTTACTCTAAGGACAATGTAATGTGAGTTGGACTTTGTAGTATGTGTTCAATCAAATCATCTTCATCCTGTTGGCCCCCTCCCATGGTTGTTTCTAAGTTATAGAGTTGGGCAAAATAAACTTCATCTTCCTCCTCCTCTTCCAGCCACAAAGGTAAGTCATTTTCTAGAGATGGTTGAGTGGGAGGGTATAGGAATAACTACTTGGATATATGCCCATTCTTGATAGTCATATTTCCAGCTCTGCAACTAATGTAGGCATCGAAAATGGCTAACTGGGGCCTCCCAAGGATGAGAGGGTAACTTTTAAGCTTAGAACTAGGTTGGAGAACTAGGAAATTTGTATGGTACTCCCAATAGTCAATGGAGACCATCACATCCTCCACAATCCCCTTAGGGGTCACTATGGAGTAGTTTGCAAGTTGCAGAACTATTGTGGTCTTTCTCAATGAACCTTGGAGGTTGAGCTTGAGCATGGTATCCTTGGTCATCACAAAAAATGGAAGCCCCAAGATTGATCAAAGTGTGTGGGACAATGGTGCCCTTGATGTGCACATATACTACAAGGCTTCTAGGGTCCAGATACTTTGGACATATTACCTGCCCCAACATTAAGTTAGATAGTTGTCCAATGAAATTAATGGTAGGGGAATCTCTTCTTTGCCTCCCTGGATGCTTGAAGAACTTCTCCTTAATTAACTTGTTGTAAATAGGTACATATTTAATAACTTGGAGAATTGAAATTTTGACACATTCTCCCAGAAATTCAGTCTCTTCTGGGGTAGTTTGGAGTGGTTGGGTTAACCTCTTAGGAAATGGTAGTGGATTTACTTTAGGCATGCTTTCCTTTCTTTCGTCCTCAACCTCTCTAGGTGGGGGTGGATGTTGGTTATCTGGGAGTACTCTCCTAGATCTGAGGTTGATTTCCTAAATCTCCACAATAGAAACTATATGGGATATCTCTCGACTATATACTTGATGTGCCCGTTTAATTTTCGGGTTCGGATTTGGCTGGGTAGGCATATGGGGTTGTTTAGGTGGAGAAGAGTGTAAAAGTTGTGGTTGAGTAGGTGGTGAAGGAAATAAAGCTAGATCATTGTTGTATGGGCCCTCTACCCCTAGAGAAGTGCATTCCACTAAGGTTTTGGTAGAGCATATGGTTGAAATGACTGGTTGACTGGCTGGGAATGATACTAAGGTGCAAAGGACGAAGGAGGAGGTGTAGACCAGGAAGGATGAGCAAGGGGAGCCCAAGAAGGTATGGACGTGGTCTGGTTGGGGTTGTAATATTCATGGGATGACCCTTGCATGCCCTCCTAGTATGGCCTAGGCCCATGAGGTCTTCTTTGGTTTATGTAGAAGAGCTTCTGAGTTACCTCTTTGAATCCTTGATATACAAGTTTTAGTCTAGGTAAAGAAGGGAACTTGTCTGTGGAGTGGTTTTATTCATATATTGAGCATATTTCAATAGAATTCAATGGACATTCATTCCTAGGGTGCCTCTTGGTGCATCTAGGGAAGAAAATGGCTAAGGCTCTCTCTGCTTCCTCCTGTTTTATCTTAATTTTCATAGTGTCCATTCGTAGGGAAATGGTTTGTAGCATCTCATTCTTGAAATCCTCCAACATGTTTCCAATTTCACCCTTGATGGATGAATTGGAAGAGGATGGACTGACCATAGGTTGACTACCCCTACCCTTTTTCCTAGCTACCCTATAATGGTTTCTAAAGACAATCATGACATCCTCATAGGGTAACTAGTAGATATCCCCTCCTGCTAATAAGTTTAGGGTATCCAGAAGATCTTCCCTTACTCCTCTAAGTAGGACTAGCTTTAGTGACTCAAGGTCAAGTGTACACTTGGCCCTTTTGTAGCTAAGCTGGAATCTTTCTTCATAATCTTCTAGGGATTGATCATTTCCTAAGGTCATCCTAAAAATTTCCTCTTTAGTGTATTTAGACCTACAATAGTCTCGATACTTGTTGTTGAAGGCTTGTTGCATCTAAGCCCAAGTTGTGATGCGATCTCTAGGTAAACCCATGAACCAGTGAAAAGTTGCATCCTTGGGAGTGGATGGAAATAGTTTCAACTTCTGCTCATCATTGGGCTAGTCATAGGTCCAGCACATTACAACAAACTCAAATAATAAAGTGTCTGGATCTCTAAGGTCAGGCCATGGAAATTGGGAAGAGACGAAGGGCTTATATTTTTCATCTTAGTATCCTCATTGGTTTCCTTGATGGGGAAGGCACCCTCAACTCTTTCCCTATTTCTTCTTTCATTTCTGTTTTCAGCCATTCGTTCAGTAGGAATGTGTTCTTCTTCCTCTCTTCCCCTATAGGTTCTTCAAATATTTCTTGTTTCTCACCTAAGGGTTCCTCCAGTTCATAGCAACCAAAGAAGCGGGAAGGTTGGTTGTTTGAAGCAGTGGGGGTATTTGGAAAAAAATTCCCTCAGTTATCCCTTTTCCTACTGTTATCACTCAGGTTGTCCCTAGGCTCCTATTAGGGATGCGGCCGAGGTAACCACAAACCAATCTTCTAATTGCAGGTTCTAGCCCACCTGCAATCGGAGAGGGCTCTCTCCTTTAGATTCAACCTCAGTTGATCTGGATTCAACTTAGTTGATGATTTAGGCTAGCTTCTGACTTCAAGGGAAATGTTGACTGTGATGGGGAAGGTGGATTCTCGAGTTAAAGAAGGCCAACAGTAAGGTGTCAAAATAAGTTTTGAACCATTGGGCATGGAGTCACAGATTGAGGCATGCAAGCGTTTTCTTGGTCACAAGGGGATATGGAGCGGGATAGCCACGCAGGATACAACATTCAAGCTGCTGAAAGTACGGAATGAACGTCAGGGATGAAAGGCAAAAGAGAATCATTTCATCATGCTGACAGAGGGGAGAAATGGATGAGTGGGATCCCGTAGCAGTTAAGAATTCCAAATACATGCACCCATATACGAACGAAACAGGGTAAACTAGAGCAGTTAAGAATTCTAGCTCATGACCGTTCCAGAAGAAAACATCGAAAAGTGTAGAAATTGAACTTAAGGTGTACTTAAACAAATCTTAAGCTATTCTTTTTTCCTGCAACTTAGAATGGCGGAAAGATGATAAAAACATAAAATAAACAGGGAGGAAGAACACTTATTGGATCATGTAGAGACACAGGAATTCTGTGATCATTCCTTGGCCCAGAGAAAACATCAAGTTGTTTCGCAATCCATGCCTTCAGCAATCTTTGATTATGAAAAATATGACAGTTACAGTGCGAGTCTTTGCTCAGAGAAAATTGCTGGAAAAGAAACTGACTAGCAACTACTACTACCAACCAACCAACCCTTTACAATATCGCTTCGGGTGGTATTTATAAACAAAATATCAGGAAGACATCATTACAAGTGACCTTGACAGGTCTGCTTAGAACTCTTCAAAAATCTAAATGCTTCTGGAAATAAATGCAAGTGAATCTTTTTGGCTGCGCTGGGGGCAGCTAAATTGGAACAGGTGACGAGGTGGCCCTTGGGGACCAGATGCAATGCTGCTGAAGTGAATATGCTTTGGGGTTGCAGTTCGGCTTTGGTGTGAATTGAATGTGCAATTATTATGATTTGAGAGCTTCAAATGGTTTCGCTCTCCTTCTATGAATCTACTGGAAGATATTCAAATTTCTCTTTCTTTGGGCCGCTGCTCAAGATATTCTCTGATACACTTTGCTGCTACATTGATGGTTTCCGCCGTCGACTGATACTCTTTGACACGCTTGAAACCTGCTGATTAGATCTGATACACTTTAAACTCTGTGAATGATCTGCTGCTGTTTTCAAACCGGATCCTCCGGCATGCTTGGGTGATTTTCGGGCTTTTTCGGCGCACAGTGGGCTCGGCAATCAGAAGATTCCCTGAAGATTCCTCGAAATGGCCTATTTCCCGTAGCGAAGCGCTATTCGCGCATCGAAAACTGCCTCTGTTTCTTGATCTGGAGCTCCGAAGTGCGACTTTTCTTCCTGCGCGAAGCTTTTTCAGCTTTTCTGGCTGCTGATGTAAGCACGGCGTCACTGTACAGCGGATGACGTCATCAGTGGGTCCCTGGTACAGCGTGACATGGTGAGGCACTGGATGAACTTTTGGTGAAGAGGTTCCGATGCGATATCGCGATATCGCGTCGGCGGGGAAAGAGGGGGATCATTGGGTTAGACATTGGTGCTTGCGACTGCCGATATGCGATATCGTGATATCGCATCGGCGGAGAGGGAGGGGTGAACAAATTGGACACTCGGCATTTGTGATTGCCGATCGCTGATTTCGCGATGTCACATCAGCGGGTGACAGATGGGCATTGTTTTGCATGAATGTGAGATGGCAAGGTTGCGATGCAAAAACGGCTTTGAGGGGAAAAGGTAAGTAAGTGGGTGTGAAGGGCTTTTGAAGTTTCGGAAGGGGTCCAACTACTTCGAGGGAATTTTATACTTAGGAAGGAGTCCATAGAATGTGGAAGGTGGTTTCGGAGGTTGGGTTCTTGCTTAGTTTCTGACAAACTAAACAATTCTCGGGACTTGCTATGGTTATTTTTCAACTAGGGGAGGGATATTACATAGTGGAATTTACTTAATATTAATACGGGGATGGGAAATATAGGGAGCTAGATAATAATGTTAGTGGTTAATGTGGAGATGGTAAGAAAGCGCTAAGTTTCGGGAGAACTTAGGCTGTTGCAGGGGGAAGGACCATACTTCGGGAGAAGATACGGAACAACTTTGAGTAAAGCAGATCTTTACTCAACCGGAGTGATGAAGATGATGAACTTAAGAGGTGTCAAGCATATCTTGACCCCTTTTGGGGATGTTAGTTAGTGATCGGGGGAGAACAGAAAAGGGGAGTTAGTTATACCTCATTTGAGCCTTTTGCTTACAAATCTTTGTTGATAATGTTCTGCATGATATTATGCATGCAAACGTGGAACTTGTCAGCTATTCAATAGCCTCAGAACTACCTACCCAGCCTACTTCCCTAGCATTTTTTCTTCTTTAGCTTGGGGGTGCACTTAGACTTGCAAACCCATCATATATTTTCCTTTTGATGCTTTCCTATCTACATACTACCCTTATTTCCTCCAGAGCCCAGATTAAACTGTTGGACTCTTCTGTTTCTCTACCTATCTAAGAGTCCGCCAAGATTAAACTGTTTGGACAGACTTACAATCTCTATATTCTAAAACATGAAATTTAAACCTAGGGAGACCAAGATTAAACTATTTGGACCTCCCTTTAACTAGAAGTAGCAATACCAGGAAAACTTTACAAAATTTGAAGGCAATTGAATGAATCTTGAAGTAGCCTTCTTCATTTGGAGATTGTTTAAGCAAATATGGAGCATTGCAGCAAGCAAAGTACAACATATTTGGCCTATGAAATGCCAATCATGAAAAATGAATACCTGCTGCAGCAGGAGCTAACAGTGGCTCCACTCGGGGATGGCTTCTCCTTGCGGGAAGTC
>APFE030277069.1:16774-29817 GCA_000404065.3 Pinus taeda
GGGCTTTTTCGGCGCGCAGTGGGCTCGGTAATCAGAAGATTCCTTGAAGATTCCTTGAAATGGCCTATTTCCCATAGCGATGCGCGCTATTCGCGCATCGAAAACTGCCTCTGTTTCTTGATCTGGAGCTCCGAAGTGCGACTTTTCTTCTTGCGCGAAGCTTTTTCGGCTTTTCTGGCTGCTAACGTAAACACGGCGTTGGCTGTACGGTGGATGACGTCATCAGTGGGTCCCTGGTACAGTGCGACGTGGTGAGGCACTAGATGAACTGTTGGTGAAGAGGTTCCGATGCGATATCGCGATATCGCGTCGGGGGGGAAAGACGAGGATCATTGGGTTAGATATTGGTGCTTGCGACTGCTGATATACGATATCGCGAAATTGCATCGGCGAAGAGGGAGGGGTGAACAAATTGGACACTCAGCGTTTGTGATCACTGATCATCGATTTCGCGATGTCGCATCGACGGGGGACAGATGGGCATTGTTTTGCATGAATGTGAGATGGCGAGGTTGCGATGCGAAAATGGCTTTGAGGGGAAAGGTAAGTAAGTGGGTGTGAAGGGCTTTTTATGTTTTGGAAGGGGTCCGACTACTTCGGGGGAATTTTATACTTAGGAAGGAGTCCATAGTATGTGGAAGGTGGTTTCGGAGGTTGGGTTCTTGCTTAGTTTCTGAGAAACTAAACAATTCCCGGGACTTGTTAAGGTTATTTTTCAACCAGGGGAGGGATATTACATAGGGGATTTTTAGCTAATATTAATACGGGGACGGGAAACATAGGGAGCTAGATAATAATGTTAGTGGTTAATGTGGAGATGGTAAGAAAGCGCTAAGTTCGGGAGACTTAGGCTGTTGCAGGGGGTAGGACCATACTTCGGGAGAAGATATGGAACAACTTTGAGTAAAGCAGATCTTTACTCAACCAGAGTGATGAAGATGATGAACTAAAGAGGTGTCAAGCAGATCTTGACCTCTTTTTGGGGATGTCAGTTAATGATTGGGGGAAAGCAGAGAATGGGAGTTAGTTATACCTCATTTGAGCCTTTTGCTTACAAATATTTACTGATTATGTTCTGCGTGATATGATACCTGCAAACTTGGAACTTGTCAGCAATTCAACAGCCTCAGAACTACCTACCCAGCCTACTTCCTAGCATTTTTTCTTCTTTTGCTTAGGGGTGCACTTAGACTTGCAAACCCATCATACATTTTTCTTTTGATGCTTTCCTATCTACATACTACCCTTATTTCTTCTAGAGCCCAGATTAAACTGTTGGACTCTTCTGTTTCTCTACCTATCTAAGAGTCTGCCAAGATTAAACTATTTGGACAGACTTACAATCTCTATATTCGAAAACATGAAATTTAAACCTAGGGAGACCAAGATTAAACTGTTTGGACCTCCCTTTAACTAGAAGTAGCGATACCAGGAAAACTTTACAAAATTTGAAGGCAATTGAATGAATCTTGAAGTAGCCTTCTTCATTTGGAGACTGTTTAAGAAAATATGGAGCATTGCAACAAGCAAAGTACAACATATTTGGCCTATGAAATGCCAATCATGAAAAATGAATACCTGTTGTAGCAAGAGCTAACAGTTCCTATGAAAAATTTCTCTTAGAAAAGATAAAGCACTGAGAGGGCTAGACTGTGCATAAAAAATTGAAGTCGCATGTATGCTGGGAGTAAAAAATTGAAGTGTTGTACACTGTCTGTGGAAGCAAAACTTCCCCCTCCATACACAGACAGTCGAGTTTGGGCAGAAAAAGCATTAGAACCAGGGAATTGGTGCGAAGATAAAATATAAACACCTGAGAGACCCTTCCTCAAAGTTCAATGGAGGAAAACATAAAACAACACTCCCTTTCTGTTCAGAGAATTAAAATAGAGCTTTCACCATGCCAGGAGGGTTTATCAGGAAGGAACCCTTGGATTCCAGGAAATTGCGTGAACATCCCGCAGTAGTGGACCTCTTCACCCGTGCCAATTGGATGACCTTGTGTGATAAAATCCATGGTCATGATGATGAAATATCAGAGGAATTCTTAATGTCCCTGTAACCTAAATCAAAAACACTAGCCACTATGAATTTAGAGGGTTGACCTTAAAGCTTACCCCTGAACTCATTAGTCGAGTCACTGACCTGCCATTGGGCATACCCTGGAGCAAGGAGGAGAGAGAATTAGGCCAAAAAGGCATGAAAGAATTCTTCCTACCAGAGGAATAGTTTACAGAAGATAAGAACGGGGTAAGGAGGGCTAGTTTACATCCTTTGTGGAGCAAATCTAGTCTCCAAATTATGAAATACATTACCTGTGAGGGGTGGTTCAGTATTGTTTACAGCTATCATTTCCGGTTGCTGAAAGAACTAACACATGGGTTGGATTTACGCCTAGATTAGATGTTAAGCATCCCATATTTTCTCTTGCAATCATTGATTGAATGTGGCACAAAATTGAAGGAAGGGACACTGGATCAGGTAGCCCATCATGGGCTCATCAATCTCCTAGTGGAGGATGCCCTCCATACTTACATTGTCCCCCTCTCTTGGGAAATTTTCCGCAACATGTCCAAAGATGATGATATAAGGATTTTGGCTGAGGAACTCACCTTATCCAGTAATGAAGAAAGGGAACACACTGAGGCAAGAGAAAAAACCTCTTGTAAGGAAACACAGGACATACAACCACAAAAAGAACAAGAAGAGAAATAAGAAAAAGGCAAAGTTGCTTAACCTAAAACTATTGAAGGACTAATGGCACAAACACCCAGGGAGAAACGACTGCAGAATAGAGCGGAAAGGACTAAAAAAGCCCAACCAAAGAAGGGCACAACCAAGGCAAGAAAACAAGCGTTAAAAGGAAAGACCCATTCAACTAAACAGGCTGCAACAGTTTCTACAGGAAGTTTAGAAACAACTTCTACAGGATGTCTGGAAACAACTTCTATAGGAAGTATGGAAATAGCTTCTACAGGAAGCCCAAAAACAGAGCAGAAGAAGGAGAAGTTCCCTGAGATTTTTGCCAGGGAGGCAGCAGTGGTGCCGGCTACCTTAAGCACAACCCTAGAGCAAAAAGGGAAGAGGAAAAGGTATCCTTCTATGTATTTTAAGGCAAGAGGAAGCATGCGCATAAAAACTAGCAGACCCCAGTCACAGTCAAAAGAACCACTTACGATTGTGGACACCCGAATTAAACAACAGGAAAGGTCTCCTCCAAAGGAGTCCATCATCTATGAACGAGGAAGCTCGAAGATGTCCACCTAGAAGGAAAAGTTTAAAATGTTGGACACAAAAACCTCTATACAAGATGTTGAAACAATTCTACAGGAAATGTTGGCTAGGCTAAAGGAGACCGAAGAGTTGGAAGAAAAGGCAGCTACATCATCCCAGCAGGAGGAAAAGACTGAGAAATTTGAGGAACCAAGCACCTAGCCCAACCTGTGCTCTTACTATAACTTGCTAGAGGCAGGAAGGATAATCCCCCAAAAATTTGTAGTGCCGCTCTTCTTTGCACTGGAGGAAGAGAGAGTGAGCACCCACACTTGGATGCAAATTGCCAAGTCCAAGGGTGTGGCAGATATAGGCCACTTGGAGGAACAACTCAAAGAGGCAAGGAAAGAATTGGCTTTGGTACGACATGTAGAAAGCAGCTAGTGGGCCAAGCTATAGGAAGAAAATGAGCTCCTCAAACAACAGCTACAGTTACAAGGACACTTTATGGAAGATAGGCGCCACACCTTGGGAGAATAGCAACAACAGGAGGAGCCCACAACAGAAAGAGAAACCACTGATGAACAACAGAAGAGAGATGGGTAGCTACAGGAAAAGGAACTGCAAGCAGCACAACAGATATAGTCTCTGAAACAGCAGGTGCAAGAAAAGGAGGCCCAACTTGCCTGCATGGACAGCTGGGCGACAGAAACTCTGCAGTGTAGGCAACCTACCAGATCATACACCCTATACCTTAAGGATCAGTGGTTGCAGTTTTAGATCAACACCTTGGCCCAAAGGGGCATTACTCCATTTCAAAACTACTATCAATTCATGGTTCTATGTGATAGCAGCTCATCAGAAGACAAGGACAAGCTATCAAAGTTTTACCTACACAACTTGGCCCTTCCCAACATGAACTTGTGGGACCCCAACGCTGCGGTAGGGGACATGCAACTTATGGCCATGGCCTCTTGGCTAAATCATGAAGAAAATAGAGCAGCAAAGGTCCGAAATGTTATGGACAGGGAATTGAATGAACCACTAATGATCAGAGAAGAGTCGGAGGACCCCTCAGCATTGATATACACCCACCAGCACTTGGAAAATAACTCTCAGGCCCTACCAGATTACATCGACCGTCAAGCCCAAGCCATAGCCTATTTTGAGGACATGGAGAGGCTGTTGGGGGATGGCTATGTTCATGCCTGCACCTGGAGGTGGAACACACTGCCCCACAGCCTAAAAATTAGAGAATACCACACCCCAACAAGGATGACAGAGGCCTTGGCGAGAGTACCCCTCTACAAACAATCCACGCAGAATATTCAGACCAAATTGATCGGCCTAAAATTCAATCCTCCGTTGCTTTT
Source organism: Pinus taeda (assembly GCA_000404065.3). Lineage (NCBI taxonomy): Eukaryota > Viridiplantae > Streptophyta > Pinopsida > Pinales > Pinaceae > Pinus > Pinus taeda. The sequence continues at coordinate 21,361 of APFE030277069.1, forward strand.
AGGGTTGTTGGAGGGAGTCAAAGAAGAGGAGGAACACGGGCAATGGGAAGAAGTGGAAAGAAAAGCAGGATTTCATGATAGTGAAGAAGATATCACTTTAGAGGCCTGGGATGTGAGGGAGGCAGTCAAGGCTATAAAGGATGATGAGCTGGATTAGTTGCTCGAGGACGAGCAACCCATTTAGCAGGGGGTGATGATGAGCCCCAGAATTGGGTAACTTATTGGGCTCATTTTGCCTAGTTGTTCTTGAACAATCCACAATTTTTCATAGTTTATGCATGTTTTTTGAGTATGTTTATGTTAGTTGAATGAATGAGGGTGGTCACATTACTAGGAAGGCTAATACGTGGTTATTTCGGGTTTTTGGACAAATTTTGGAACAAAGCCAAGAAATTATGAGCCAGATGATAGCCAAACATGAAGGAAAAAGGGTGAGGATTCATAAGAAGGATGTCTCTTGCATTAAATATCCCTTCCTCGAAATCTCCACCCTCAACTCGAAGCTCAACAGGCCACCAAAACGAATCCTAAAGGCAGCCGAGTAGCTTGGTGAAAAATGATTGTTTACTGGAAGTTCGAATAGCCGAGCACCTTGAGTTAAGGAGGGCTGCTGAGGACCCTCATAGGCATAAATAGGAAGGCTTTCAGCCTTCGTAGTTTACTTTTTGGACTGTTGTTATTTTTCACTAGGGTGCTGCTATTTTCTCAGCTCATTTTTGTAGCTGCTGTTGTATAACTTTCTTATGAACATGGATACTTTTGAGTAATGGAAAGAAACTTTGTTTGGAATTAGTTCTGAGTTTCTTTAGGAGCCTGTAGCTCTTGGGGTTGGGCCCAACCCAAGTGCCAAGGCTTCTTTTATGTATTGTTATTTGTTTTTATGTCTTTGCAAAATAATTTTTGTTAAGTAGATCAACATCTTGCTGGTTACATAGGTCATGGTTGATGATTAGATAGGATTTTTATGTTCAAATTTAGTTGATAGATTATTAATAGGGAAGATCTCCAAAAAAATGCCATGAGGCACCTTTGATCTCACCTCTCCCTCAGTGGGATCGTGAGCTGGAATAAAGGTGACATTGCTGCCAACAAAAACACTGTCTTTGCTTCACCATGCAATTAGTAGTGTTGGATTCTTAGTTGCTGAACTTGATATCAGTTTTGATTGCATTCTTAGGGTTATGATTGATTAGTTTCATAGCTATTTCATCTTATTTCATTGCAATTAAACTTTTGTTGCATTTCTTTGCTGTTATCTAGGTCAGAATAGACTAACGTAACTAGGTCTTTGATTTTCCAAGTGTTTGATTGTCTAGTTTGAAAAAAAACTTGCAGAACACTTGTTATCCTTCTTTATCTTCCCATACTCCATCAACTCCACTTGCTACATCCTCCACTTAGAACCCTTACCTTACATTTGCCTCATTCGCTTACTTTGCCATGATTTTCATCTTTGTGTGCAACATCGTTTCATCCCTCCTTGAACAAATCTAACCATCCACACCACTCCTCAACTCCATCCACCAAGTCTTGAACCTACTCACACCCCTATCTCACCTCCATACTCATTCCTCCACCTTTTTCCCTCCACCAATTCTCCAAAATCCCATTTCTGAACATCCTGTAGAAAATCACAGACATCCTGTAGAAATTCTGGAACATCTTGTAGAACCCCTGCAGACTTCCTGTAGAAGCTCACGAAAGCAGTTTCTTGAAAGCCAAAATTTGTGAAACTATCAGGAAGGGTGCTAGGGACCCCTTAGGCCCTCTCTGAACCTTCCCAACCTCCTGCAAGCATTTTCTCTCGCCGATCGACTTCTGCAGAATCAAAAACAGTGAAAGCACATGCATGATAAATCTGACAACTTAATCAAAAATACAAAAATATGTTTTCTTTAGATAGAAGTAGCTTAGACACATGTACTTTACCTTCCTAGAAGTAATGGCATCTCTTTCAGTAGCTTGCATCCTCTTTTTTGCATCAGTAGGGCTAGCTAGTAAAATTAGGGTTTGCTAGGGTTTGCATTTCCTTTCAACGTTTTAGTTTCTTTCTGCAAGTAGATTAGTTTCCCTTGACTTAGCTTTCATCCATCAGTTAAAAATCTTCTTCTCAGAGCTCATAGAAGTTGGCTTAAGCCCCTAGCAGGCTTGTGCCAGTTGACCAAGTGACAACTGCGGCAAGAGATAGAACTTGTGCATACAGCACTATCGCTTCCAAGTTTGTTACGAACTACCGGGTTGATATAAAGTAAAGGAGGGAGTCCTAGGAGTTGCAACATTATTGCTGCAATACTAGAGCCCACCAGGGAGCCTGATTGGTACCCCGATGGAGTTACTTACATGACCTCTTTGTGGAGGAAGCCTTTCTCTTCTTTGCCCTTACTCATTTTCAAATTGTTCGCATTTTCATTCTTTCATTTTTTATTTTTCAAGAACTCTGCATAAGCACTTATTTATTTTAGAGGCGGAAGAGGGATCCCAACATATTGAGAACAAAAGAGGTTGTTCCTTCAAAGAAGTATTTTGTATATACCTCTGACATAGTTGTTAATATTTTCCCCCTCACCTTACTCCACTTGACTGAGTTGACAAGGTTTAACCCAAAAACAACCGATTAGAGTAGGTGGTACTAGTTAGCGCACAAGCAATGTGTTTTCATCAAGGTTCACTTTGAACTGAACGTATTTTCCATTGGTGTATCATTGATTGAAGACAACAAGTTCTACATAAGGAGACAAGACAACTGTTATGAAACCAGCCCAAGAGAAGATATAAAAGATAGATCAACGCCTTATAATTCAGCCTCTTCGAGGGGGAAACCTCCTTTACATTACATAAATGAACAATTCTTGGATGATACAAAAGAAAAGACCTCCTTTCTATATATAGGAGTCTAAGGGGTCATAACACAATTAGAGCCAACATAACAATAATAATGTAAGGGCACAATAATAACAATAGTGGGCTTCTATGGGGCACAATAGTAACAATATGGGCACTACATGGGTACATCAATATAATAAGTGGGTTGTACTAATAACAATACGGGGTTACACTACTACTATAGGGACCTAACATGCCCCTCTCCTTCAAAAAGTGTTGTCCTCAATGCTTGAGTAGTTCTTGATGCTTCTATATAAAATTCTTGTCCTCCCATGTGGAATCTTCAGTGGGTAAGTTCTTCCACTTGATGAGAGACTCTAAAATTCATCGATTTCGTAGTTGTCAGGTTCTTGTTTCTATGACTACTCCAGGTTCCAATATGGTTTTTCCTTCCTCTTCAATTTCTGGCAATATTGTTTGAATTGGGATCTTTTGTAACTTTTTAATAAGTGGCCATACTTCTTTGTGCTTCTTCCATTCATACCTTGCTTCGTTTATCCAATCTGGTTGGATAATAGAAATAGCACAAAACAATGCTTCCACATCCTCATCCTTTCTTGAGAGTGCATAAGCAACAAAATTTTGCTTCCATTTTCTATAGATGATGTCAAAGTCATAACCCAACATATTTGTGACACATTTTTTCTGTTCTTCTAAAAATAATAGTTTTTCTAAAAAGTATTTAAGACTATCATGATCCATTTTTACCTTGAAGAATCTTCCCATTCGGTAAGGTCGCCATTTTTTAAGTGCATGTAGTATTGCCAACATTTCCTTCTCATAACTAGCTTGGCTGAGATGTAGCAATAAAAATACCCAATCACCTACATCAAAAAAAATTTCACTATGACGTTGATCTACTTGTTGTTTCGTTTGATTTTGCACTGAAGTGGCATTATCCTTTAAAATTTGGAGAACTTGTTGTTGATGCTCGATGTAATCTTTCACTGCTTGAAATTTTTTCTTCTTGATATGTCCTTCTATCTCTAGAGTTTGACGAGTAGTAATTTCTTCCAATCCTTTACAAGATATGGTCAGATTCATTTCTTCTTTCTCGATGTGATCTTTCACTTCTTGCACATTTTTCTTCTTGATATGTCCTTCTATCTTGAGAGTTTGAGGAGTGGTAATTCTTGCCAATGTTTTACAAGATATGGTCTAATTCATTTCTTCTTCTTTGGGGTGGGGTCCTGGCGTATATCCTCTTCTTTTGATGTTTCTTGATCTTTTTCTTCCTCCTCTTCATATTCTATGTAAAATAATTTCTTCTTAGCACACTCATGACCTTTAGTGCATTTTCTATCACAATTGTAACAAAGCTCGTTTTCTCCTTTTTCTTCCAATTGTTGTGGTGTAACCCTTGTAGGTTATGGAAGGCTAGGAGAAACAACACTTCCGTCTTTATAGTTGTGAGGGGTATGCTTCTTGGTTTCCATAATTTTTCTTTCCACTATGTCACAAAGCCCTTTTACTCTTTTCGATTGTTGTGGTGTTTCTCTAAAGAAGGTGTTGCTCTTTGTATCCTCATAATGTGTTCTCATTTCCTCCGTGAAAATTGACCACATAATAAGTTGTTTACGCGAAAAAAGCCCTTCATACCATAAAAATTGATCCCGTTCTAAATATGAAGATGCGATACATACCTTTTGTAATAGTGGTACACCATGTAGATCAAAATATTGCTCCATTTGAAGTATCCAATTTATCAGATCGTTGCCATCAAACTTCCTCATCTTGCTTTTTCTTTATTTTAGGAGCTCGATCTTGAAACGAATGTAACTTTGTACTTTTGGATCTTTAAGTTCTAAAATTGCGATCTGTAGTATCTCTCTACATCCTCTTTCCAATGCCACTAGTCTGATCTAAACTGGATTCTCCAAGGAAGAGTTATGTGAAATCTCCCACAGTGACGTAATTATAGCCTAGTTCAGTAGTGCGAACTTTTATGACGTGCCATGAGTCACTGTTTGGACCTTTGGCTCTGAAAAATATATACAAGAAGCTACAGTCCGTCCTCTTTCTATACCCTTTTACAAAATTTTAATCTGATGCTTAGACAGAAAGTTATGACAATTTTCTCCAGGTCACCTGTTTGGAATGTAATTCTGGAGTCTACAAAAAGACCAACTTCCTCAGATAGTATCTCCACAAATATAGTGCAAAAAGATCTGAACTTTGGACCCGAGTTTTAGTGTTATTTTTTCTCAAATGGGTTTTTGTTTTAGCTTCTGAACCATTTCTGAAAAAAAAAGTTATAGCGAAAATGCCACGATGACCTATTTTTAGCAGCAAAACCCTAGAATCCAAATCTCTGGTACCAAATGTTATGGAACCAGCTCAAGAAAAGATATAAAAGATAGATCAACACCTTAGAATTCAGCCTCTTTGAGGGGGAAACCTCATTTACATTACATAAATGAACAATTCTTGGATGATACAAATGAAAGGACCTCCTTTCTATATATAGGAGTCTAAGGGGTCATAACATAATTTGAACCGACATAACAATCATAATGTAAGGGCATAATAATAACAATAGTGGGCTTCTATGGGGCACAATAGTAATAATATGGGAACTACATGGTTACATCAATATAATAAGTGGGTTGTACTAATAACAATAAGGGGTTACACTAGTAGTATAAGGGCCTAACAACAATAGATAACCAAGTACTGACAAATGTACAAGTCCTCTTGTACTTTACCCTCCTTGTTTCAAGAGTCGCACATGGTTTAATGTGAAAATAACCTACGGACGTAAACGAGTAAAGGAAAAAAAACAAAACAAAGAGCATAAGAAAATGCGAAAGCAAAGAAACTAAGAAAAGAATGTAGGAAAGAAAAAGAATAGCAAAGAAAGAAAGGAAACATGCATGCAAGTAAACAAGACAAAACAAAACACTACTCCTCCTCCTAAGCTAATGATGCATGGGTCTAATCATGTGAAGTGATATTTTCAATGCAACCACCAGTGCATTGGTTGATCCATGTTGGTGAAGGCATGATTCACGAAGAGAACAGTAAGGTGAACCAACAAACATGAAAGATATAACAATGAAAACAAATACACTTCGAGTTTAAATGTGTCCATAGAAAAGAAAAAAGTGAAAGTGCATTACATGCACTTTGGTGACCTACCAAAGTGTTGTGCTATACTACGTGTAGATGTTAATGATATGCATTCTATTGACTGTGACATGCAAGGAAATGTGACAAACATAGACAACTTACATTGCACAAGTTTTCTTACTATCTAATATTCCTCCAGTGCATGAGCAATGGGATCATGTGGTTCGAGTGGAGGAAGCAAAATCTGTGTGTTGGATTGGTCTTCAATGCATACATAAGAGTGATGAGGAGCATTGGGTGTTTCAATAATTTCCTGATCAGAAGTGAATCCAAACTCAAGACAGTGAGGGCCTGACATAACCATCAGCCCGAGCTGAAGTGCCTCGAGAGGCTATGGGGTTTCGACTTCATCGGCATATAGATCATCATAAATAGATGGGTTTGAAAGATCAATAGTGATAGAATCAACATCATGATCGAATACGGGAGTAAATGGATCATGAAAACTACGATTGGAAAAATCAATGATTTCATTGGCATCCTCATGATGAGATAAATCAAACAGAGTGGAAGATGAGAAGCAGGAATGTTCACCCTTTTCGTTTCCGAAAAAGGCAGATGAAAAATCAAGTGGATTTTGAATGAAGAATTTATCCTCTTCATTGTCGAATGATGGAATGACATCGGGTGTGTTCTGCAAATGATCAACAATGGATGCTACCGTGGATGGATTTACATAAGGAAAATCAGAGATAGCAGAATCACCAAAGATTTAGCGAAAAAGAGGAGGAGGTGTGAATAGAAGGAGGTCATCCTTCACCATGGGTTGATGTTCAAGTTCCCATTCATACTCATCATAAATGACACCACAGGTTAGTTGCGCAACACCGACTCTGTCAGTACCTTGATCCTTGTTCATAATAGGTGTAGAGCCCAGAACAGAAGAACCCATGATAGTACAATCTGGAGCATCTAGAGAACTCAAAGACGAAGGTTGACGTAACAAATGCATGTGACAACCCATGGGATTCCCAACCAAATCTGCATTGGAAATTGAGGATAGTGATCATGGCTAGATGTGGCAGTTGAACGTACAAGTGTGCATCTTCTCCCACATCATTATGTGGTGGTGGAGCTGTTTGATGAGGGGAAGGCGGATAGTCACTTGTGACAATGACTGTGTCCTCCTATGATTATGCATCTCCATCATCGAAGTATGCTAAGATGGGTTTGAAATTCAATTTCATTTTGATATAGAATGGTTTGTGAAGTAAATATTCGAATATGTCCCAAATATATTGGAATTTCATCTAGTTTTTCGAAGCTTCAAACTGAAGTACATGGAATCACTACCAAAAATCCATAGGTGATTCATGCAGATTCTTTTTTTGTTTTAGCAATCTTTTGTTAAGAGGTTTGGGATCAAAATGATGGAAAGTAGTTTCAATTAGATCATAGAACTATTTAAGTAAGTGCACACAATCGTGAGGTAGGTTGCACCACAATCATTCCCTGGATTCACGAAGTGTGTGTGAAAGAAGCAATCTAACCTCAAATTCATCGAACTCATCTACATCCTCCAAGAATGAAAGGAAGTCATGTAAGTTCTCGAGCCAAGCCACTTCGCCTTCACCACCATACGTGAATTCTGACAAGAAATCATAAAACTCCCTCGCGATGTCAATGTGTTATGCATTAGATAAACATCACGGAGGGATAAATCTAACGATATCCATAATAGATGTGTGAATATTCAAAACAGGATGTGAGGGCTCAGCTTGTCATTTGTCCCTCCTTCTAGTGCCTGAAATGTTGACGGTGTTGGGCCCGCCAACATGTCAAGGGATCTCCTCGGTAAGAAGTCCCAACTAGATCTCAATCCGTTTGGTGTAGGAGTCCCAGCAGTGGGGTAATACGGTATTTCCTTGACTGCGGTATGTGCATGTTGGCAGTAAGGGTTTGACCTTTGCAGAAATTCAAGGAAGGTGCATGATGTAAGTTTTAACCCCGTATAGAAATTACCTGCATACGAATTCTAAATCAGAGGAAAAACAAAAATGCGAGAGCATAACACATAAAACAAATATACACAGAGATTTCCCATCGGATCTCAAAACCGAGACTACCAGCCTGATTTTTCATTATATTCCTTTCAATGTTACAATACATATTTATACATGCCGAAGCATCCAATACCATGGACCGAAAAACCATCACATCCAAAACCATGGACCGAAAACCATAGGTAGGTTCGCCCAACCTCATATAGGGTCCAAAAAAAAATTTCTCGGGGTGCTGCTCCAAACCCCGTAAACCCCCTGTGACCCCCCCGCTACGCAATCGGCGCAACAAAGGGGGGGCTCTGCCCCCCCTCTAACCCCCCAGTTCACTACGGAGGTTAGTCGTGGAAAGAATATAACACAACCAAACAATCTCCCACTTGTTGTTTTCTTTCCACAGGGGGCCACAAGAGAGCTTGGTCATTTTTCCAGCCCTGAAACACCC
>APFE030277069.1:34272-64688 GCA_000404065.3 Pinus taeda
ACACATAAAACACATATACACAGAGATTTCCCACTGGATCTCAAAACCGAGTCTACCAGCTTGATTTTTCATTATGTTCCTTTCAATGTTACAATACATATTTATACATGTCGAAGCATCCAATACTATGGACCGAAAACCGTCGCGTCCAAAACCATGGACCGAAAACCATAGGTAGGTTCGCCCAACCTAATATAGGGTCCAAAAAATTTTTTCTCGGGGCACTGCCCCAAACCCCGTAGAGGGGGGCTACCCGCCCCCCTCAAACCCCCCTGCTGCGCAATCGGCACAACGAAGGGGGGGCTCCGCCCCCCCTCTAACCCCCCGGCTCACTACGTAGGTTAGTCGTGGAAAGAATATAACACAACCCAACTGTTTGATGAGGGGAAGGTGGATAGTCACTTGTGATAGTGACTGTGTCCTCCTCTGATTATGCATCTCCATCGTCGAAGTATGCTAAAATGGGTTTGAACTTCAATTTCATTTTGGGATAGAATGGTTTGTGAAGTAAATATTCGAATATGTCCCAAATATATTGGAATTTCATCTGGTTTTTCGGAGCTTCAAACTGAAGTACACGGAATCACTACTAAAAATCCATAGGTGATTCATGCAGATTCTTATTTTGTTTTAGAAATTTTTTGTTAAGAGGTTTGGGATCAAAATGATGGAAAGTAGATTTAATTAGATCATAGAACTATTTAAGTAAGTGCACACAATCGTGAGGTAGGTTGCACCACAATCATTCTGGGGATTCACGAAGTGTGTGTGAAAGAAGCAATCTGACCTCAAATTCATCGAACTCATCTACATCCTCCAAGAATGAAAGGAAGTCATGTAAGTTCTCGAGCCAAGCCACTTCGCCTTCACCATCATACGTGAATTCTGACAAGAAATCATAAAACTCCCTCGCGATGTCAATGGGTTATGCATTAGATAGACATCACGGAGGGATAAATCTAACGATATCCATAATAGATGTGTGAAGATTCAAAACAGGATGTGACGGCTCAGCTTATCATTTGTCCCTCCTTCTAGTGCCTGAAATGTTGACGGTGTTGGGCCCGCCAACATGTCAAGGGATCTCCTCGATAAGAAGTCCCAACTAGATCTCAATTTGTTTGGTGTAGGAGTCCCAGCAGTGGGGTAATACGGTATTTCCTTGACCGCGGTATGTGCATGTTGGTAGTAAGGGTTTGACCTTTGCAGAAATTCAAGGAAGGTGCATGAAATGCTCTAACACTCGGAACGAGGGATGAGTTCACCTCTTAAAAATGTGTGATAGCATGCAGCCTGAAAGAGAACACACAAGTAGAAAAACATTACAAGCTAGAAAGTGGGATAGTCGACAATCCAAAGCGACGGTTATACCAACAATGGATTTCATTAACATTTATACAAACATATAAAGAATAGTCCATACATAAATGCGTAAATAATAGTTACATATATCATTAGAGTAATCAAGATATCCAAACTACAATAACAAAATATGCATGAGATTTGTTGGCTCTGTTATATTAAGAAAGTGAAAAATCAAACCATACATACAACTGTGACCAACCACTAGTCTTGATAGTGAAACGTTACAGTCACTGCCACCTACTCGTCCAAATAGATATACTAACTTTGCACTGTGGAGAAGCCAAGGCTCGTTACAATAAACTCCAATATTTATCTAAGATACACCTATAGGAAGATTGGTCCCAAAAGCCTCTACAATGAGTTATGAGATTCTATAAATAGAAAATGGTGGGGTGATCCTTGACATTCCCCTTTTTGACTCTTCACCTACCCTCATGACTCTTCAACTACTACATGACTATTACATTCTACTATCAACACTCCGTCTTTCACTTTTATAGCATGTTACATTACAATATGCACATGTACCCATGTGATACAAAATAGGCTTGAGAAAGCCATGCAAGATATCACTAAGACTTGGAAAGTTGTGTGAAGACCAACTCTTCGACATCCTTGCGATGATCAACACTGGCGAACTGATGTCAAGCTTGGTAGTCCACTATGGTGTCTGTGTTCTCTATGGTGACATCCTTATGAAAGTGAGCTCTTGCCTCTGTTGCATCCAGGTACACTTATTTGGTACCTTTGTCCCACACGTTTCATCACATGCACATCATAGTCTTCAGTGCAAGTTGACTAGCAACATACTGCTGCATAGTGTCTACGCTGATCTCCGAGTTTGTGCTGGTGGCTACACGCTTCAACTCATCAAAGTGCATGTCCGGCTACATTCAGACTTAGTTCTTTGACTTTGCCTTGGTGAGTGTGCCAATGGATGGGATCACATGCGTCCGTCTATGAAATCCATGCTCCTAAACACTCATGCATGTGAAGCCTGCAAAATGGTGATGAACTGAGGGAGTTCCTCATAGCTCCAGATATGACTCTGGATGTGTGCCTTCAACTCTATCACCTTTGATGTCATCATCTTTGGAAAGTACAATGGAGCTCCTTTGTACCTCATTGTCGATGTTTGCATGCAATCGACATCAGTGTGCAGATTTGACAAGATGTGTGATCTCCTAGCATAAAGTTGTTGCCAAGCATTGATATGGACAACTCGCTTATGCATGTTGATAAATATGGAGTATAACATCTGCATGACTATCTCAAGAGACAATACTTCATCCAGTATCGCTCTCTTCAACTTTTCTCTAGAGGATGTTGTAACCGGTTATCCTCCCTGCTTTGCCGCTTGTAGCTCCTTATCCATACACTTGTTCTCAGCTATCAATAATCTAACACTCAAGTTGGTGGCATCAGTATATGCTTTTGTAGCATCAGCCAATGTTGTTGGATGCTTCCACACATCAGATCCGATCACTCATTTTTCAAACTATGCAAGAGATATATGGACATCTGAAGTGGGCACTCTGCATGACTACACAACTTTGTGTTGTGACTCATCGAAAGATATGTTGTGCATCTTCGCTTCCATATTGTCTTCAAGGGTCCCTATGTCTCCTTGATTGCTTGAGAATTTCTCTACTTCCAAATCTGATGAAGCCATTGGGGTGACCTCTTAGTCCTGAGGCATGAGGTCAATATCCTGATCTGACTCTGGTTGAACCATATCCATGTCCATCTACTCTAGCATATGTTCAATCTCTTCAGCCAAGTTGTGCTCCTATGACTTCTCACCCTATCCGCTTTGTGCCAGCTTCTCAAATGAGTCTATAACTTGTATGGGCATAGTTTCATGAACCTATGCATTTTGCGCCTCCTACAACTCTTCCTTCTCTCTTTTGTGCATCTCCTATTCTTCCCTAAGTTGCTGCTTCAACTCCTTTTATGTTGCCTCCATCCTTTGTTTCTCTCTTTTCCTTTACACAATCCTCCTATCACTTTGTTGTCTCTTAGCCTCAATTTCCAAAGCTAATTCCAACACAAGTGGATCTGCTTTGAACTTGTGGCTTCTCTCTGCCTCTGCACTGTCAACAACCTTCCTCTTGCCTTTGTCACGTGCAAGTCTACTACCCTTTGTTATTGTTGATGATGCTTCTCTCTAAGATGCTACTTCCCTATGCTTTTCTATACACTCTACACCTATGTTGACCAGTTCATTAAGCCTAGAGAAGTGATATCAACATCTCCATGGGTCTTCCTCAAGCCAATGACACACCCTGTGGATCCAATGATGTTGAAATCTTGCACAATGGTCCCCCACTAAGAATTGCGGGTCATACAGGTTAAAACATCTAGTGTCGAAGGTGAATCTCTTGAATTCCTTTTTCTTGGCCTCAGCATGCTTGAGATTCTGAATCTCATACAACTTGATCTACAAAGCAAGAGCAGGCCAAGGTGCCTTTTTCTTCATATGTAGTCTCGGTGACAACCCTGTCAAGATGTGATACGACACTTCTTACATGACGAGTTTGTACATGGAAAATTTCGGTAAAACATGTAGAGCCTTCTTCGCGTTGTACATCAATATGAAGGTGCCAAGGGGTGAGGCATACCAAACTACTATGTCGATCAATGTCTCCATTGCTACGTGTGACATGAAAGGTGGATCCTGCTCAAATATCATTCTTTATACCGGGGTGACAAAGTGGTCTGATAACTATATGATAACTCCATGGAAGTTGCATTTAGAGAAAAACTTGCAATAAGTGTGCAAAAAGGTTTCTGAATGTGTCCATTCCCAACCTGAGCCTAGGAATTACTGACGAGCATAGACTGTATCCAATATGTAAGTAGATATGTATATCTTCGCCTGCTGACCCTTGCATAGATGTCTAGCTTTTGTTACATGTTCCTTCAACCTGAGAGCCAACATGTCCGACTAGTAGAAAGGTCTTCCTTTGCTCGCTAGTTGATCCAACAAGATCACCCAACTCTACAGGAAGGTCTCTATAACCTCTTGGTTGTATAAGAAGCATGAAAATATCACCAAGAACTGATATGCCTTCCACAGTATCTTCGTCTTTGGAACCTGGCTGGGCATTGTCCTAAACATGGCTGGTTCTTTCACTCATCTCTTCAAGATATTTCTTGACTTTTCACTGTTGTTGGGTCTGCTGAAGGGTTTCTCCATTGTGATCAGCGACTATGGCAAGTGATACATCTCGTGAAATTCCTTTGCCCTGAAGGTTGAAATTTTTGTTTCACTAACATTGATCAACAACGTTGTCTCAAGATTAGTATGCGAGACAATCTAGTGGATGATGTCTGCACATGGAAACGTGGGATACTTGCATGTAGTCTGGTACAAGCCAGACTTGTATATGTTGACATAGACCCTACAGTCTTCCAGATTTTCCTCAAATATTCCTGAGAATGTAGCATTTATGTCCTGCCATTTCATCTTGATATCTTTGTCTATGAAAAACTTAGTTCTTCATAGATACGCAACCTCATAGACACTTACTCAACTACATCTCCAGTTGCACTTTCAATTGTGTCCTTTGACAATTCTCTTTTGGAGGCCATTGTGTTTGTACTACTGAGAGATGGATGAACACTTGCAATACCTGGAGATGGAGCAACAACCATGGAAAGAAATCTATGAGTTGAAAGCCAAAATCAATTTGAGGACTGACATGCAACATACCTGGGTGACTAACATGAAAGATTGCACAATTTTCATGGGGAGGTTGGGAGACTGACTGCGAAAACTATCCAAGCCACAATCCAGACTATCAAGAGGTTGAATGACTACTGAAATTGTGCAATGAATAGTACAACCTAGCATGCTGAGGACTGAAACTTCACAATGCGCAGTTTCAGCCAGCAGTGATTGCAAACTAGCAAACTATAGTTGCGCAATTTCGGGGGCTAGCAAGGCACTGCCTCTCAAAATTACATAGAGCATGCCTAGAGGATAGTGCTAGGCTAGATTTGCACAATTTTTAGGAGGAAGGTGGTGCCTTCACTCTCAAAAATGAACATTTCCATCTGGGTAAGGCAAGGTTCGGGCCAAGACAGCCCAGATCCACCGGCGAGCGACTGAAAACATGAAAGGTCTGAATGCATGGTGAAGCTAAGTGCAAACAACAATGAATGATCATGCATGCAAATAGTGAATGTAGGATTCAAAAAAAGGGAAAATAATCACGCGTGTGAAGCGAGTCATCGCAATAGCGATCGTTAGTGCAAAAACAATGTCATGCATCCAACAATAGTGAGATGCACTAAAAAACTTGAAATAATGCTTGTACAAGCTAACATGCATTAAAATGACAGCAAGCATTCAATAAAACCAAGAAAAATGCACTCACGCAAGTTGAAATACAAAAAGCAACAAAAAAGATGCAAAAGAGATAAAGAGAAAACTTACCTGGAAAAAGCTAAGATGAATGTGCTGAATGCTCCTAAATGCAATGTGGGATGTGAGAGCTCCAAGATTGATGTGACGAATGAGCTCTGAAGTGTCAAATAAATAATTTGATAAGATCAAGGCTTATGATGCACATGCCACAAACCTAGGAAAAAGCGACACTTGGTGGGAGGTTTCTAAAATGGCTTTTGCATGTAACCTTCAGCAGCTAAAAATGGATCCCTAAAATCAAGGGATTCTTTTTCTTTTTTGCTTCTTTTTTTTCCGAAAAAGCATCCTATGTGTGCAAATCAATATTTCTCAGTCTTGGAGGGGATCGGTCTACCTGGGAGCACATGCAATAGCCTACAATCTCGGGAATGATATTAGTCTAGATTATAGATTAAGAAAGTCTTGTTGTACCTCATGTATTGTGCAATTTCTTGACTAAAGCCCTAGTTGTTAGTCAGAATTGTGAAATTTTTGAGATGAAGCCCAGTGTTGGGCTACATTACACAAATTTCAAAGGGAAGGATGCCTAGCTAGATTACACATTTCTAGAGCCCAACAGGCAGCCTAGATGGATTGCGCAATTTCTAGAGAGAAGGTTATCTCCCCTCTAGAATTGCGCAATTTCCTAGGTCATCATCACAAACAGAAAATGACTAAGTCATGAAGTGTTAGCCTGTGAGTGGGAGACAAACAAGTTGACAAGCATAGGCTGGTCAGACATTGAAACTCAATTGAAGCATTTATACTTGGACAGTGTAAGACATGCTGCTAAGGATGGTTGGTAGGGAGGCTCCAAAACCAAGCTAAGGGAAAATTTTGGAGGGTGATTGTAGTGGCTACAACATGACCAACTCATGGACTTAGGCTCTCTCAAATTTGATTTTGTATTTAAGGACCTTCTATGACTTGAAAAACTTACAGTGACCTTAGATAATGATCCTTTAGACTATGAGAGTAGTGACTCATAGGCTAAACTAATATGAAAATCCCCTAATATGAATAAAAAAAGGTAAATTCATTTTTCTCCCTAAACCCTAAGACCTTAACATTAGCTCAAATGGGGATGGAAACCTCCTAGTGAGGTGTGCCAAGAATATTGCAGTCTAGTAGCCTAACCATTGGGTAATGGATTCAAACAAAAAAACACTAAAACTTAACTGAATGTCTACTTTTACCTTTACCTTACATATGGTAGCAAATCACCGGAACCTTAGGGCCTTCTCCTCGTGCTTCAAGTTCCTAATGATAACTACCCACAC
Source organism: Pinus taeda (assembly GCA_000404065.3). Lineage (NCBI taxonomy): Eukaryota > Viridiplantae > Streptophyta > Pinopsida > Pinales > Pinaceae > Pinus > Pinus taeda. The sequence goes on from APFE030277069.1 coordinate 41,329, forward strand.
TTGCAGTATTGAAAATAAAATGATATGTACAATGGAATATTGGATTGGTTTAATTTCAAGTGAGAAAATGTTTCAGCAGCCTATGATTGATAGTCCCTCCTCCAAGTAGTTCATATGTTAGATCTTTGAGAAAGTGGGCATTATTTCTGTGGAAAGCAAAATATTTGAAGGGCCCCTTCCATAAGTTTTCAAACTTTCCATGCTCTCATTTCTCCTCATTCCTATCATCCCATTTTTAACACTAAGTATCCAATATGAATATCATCTACCTTAGTCCTCTATTCATAATATTTTTAATCCAGTCTTGTATCACCTACGTATTGCTAAAAACTTCTTCCCTATTCTGATGCAATTCGTTCATTTGATTGATTCTCCTTTGTACATCATTGGGTTCCACTTCAACCTCCTACAATAATTCATCACCATAATGCTTAATGACGAAGTAAATGCAGTCTTTGTTCCATAAACTAATTGGAAAGGGAAATGCCTATTAATTTTTTGGTACTTACCCGATTAGACCATAGTGCATTTAGTAGCTTCTTATGCCAATTCCTTTTGTTTTCTTGCAGCAGCTTTTTTATTATGTTGAACAAACTATTGTTGGAAGACTTAGCCAAGCCATTACTCTAGGGGTAATAGATTGTTGAGTTTCCAATGGTAATGTTATGCTTGTGGTAGAAATCCACCATCTTGCTTGATTTAAAAGTAGCAGTGTTGTCTGTAATGATTTTCTGAGGGTAGCCAAATCTAGACAGGATATTGTTTTCCAAAAATTGAATAATAACTGTATCTATAGCCTACCTAGATGGGACTACCTCAATCCATTTGGTAATATAATCAGTTTCTATCAAGATCGACTTATGTTTTCTAGATGAGTTTGGCTAGATTTCACATATGAAATGAAGTCCCCACAGCTAAAAGGGTGACTCAACCGCAATAGGTTTTATGGGAAGTAGGAGAAACTTCGTCCTTCCTTCAAAAACCTGATATTCATGACAACTGGAATTTTTTTTATATACATCAATGAACATCGTTGGCTAGTAAAAATCATCCCTTAAAATCTTGTTAGCATTTTTATTCCAAAAAGAGTTCCTACCACAATCTCCTTTATGAAAGTCCTCTCTGGTTTTATGCACCTCATCTTCAAGGAAACAGTTCAACAACATGCCACGAGATCTTTCCAATAAAAGAACTGATATATAACACAAAACCTGACAGCTTTCAATTTAAGGAATTGATATTTATTCTTATTCAAACTCGGAGGATCTTGAAAATGGTTCAACGCATATAAAATGTTTGCGTATCAAGGGGAAGAACCAAATCTTTCTGATACCTATTGGATTGACCTTGAATCATCCTATTCCGACAGAGAAGCCAAGAAATTAATCTCAAGTACATGTAGATTTGATTCTTCCATCATCTTCGCCAGTGCTTTCCCTTTAATTAACTTTGCGGGTTTAATTTCCACATCATATTCAAGTATCGAAGCAATCCACTTGCCTCTCCTACATTCTAGATCATTTTTCTTGAGGATGTATTTCACATCAAAACATGGCAAATAAGCAATGATATGTGAATGTAGAATGTACACCTAGAAATCCTTTCAAGATTTCACCAAATAAAAATCTTTTTTTTCCATAATATGGCATTTGAGGGAAGCATCTCTAAGACTCCTACTGAATAATTCTATTGGTTGCTCTATACCTTTGTTTTTCTTTTTCATTAGGACATTTGCTATAATATGCTCTTAAGCAAATGAAAAAACAATGAAATATTGAGTGTCATTTGGGATAATAACAACAGGAGCATGAGACAAGGCATATTTTACCTTGTTGAAATATTTTCTTGTTTCGTCGGTCCAATTAACGTCGTTGTTCTTTTCAGCATGTTTGCAATTGCTCTTAAGATCTCTCCTAAGTTGGAGATAAACCTCCTTAAGATATTTATTCTCCCAATAAAACACTGAATTTCCTTCTTGTTTCTTGGAATGTCCATCTTACGAATTTCTTCGATTCTGCTAGGATCTATTCTAATGCCATCTTTCGAAATTATATGTCCTAACAAATTGCCTTCTTCCAACCCAAACAAAGATTTCTTAGGATTTAGAGAGATGCCATACTTTCTGCATTTTTCAAACACGACCCTTAGATGCTGTAAATGATCTGCATCAGACTGTGAATACATATTGATGTCATCAAGATATATAACCGAAATATTTCCTTCTCATTTGCAAAACATATATCCATAGCTCGCTAAAATTTGTCTCTCGCATTCATAAAACTGAAATGTATTTTGGCGTACTTGAAGGTACCCCATGGTGTGGTAATTGTAGTCTTGTCCTGATCCTCCAAATGAACAAGAATCTTGTTGTATCCTAAAAAACCATCCAACAGTGAAATCCTCCTTGAACCTACCATATTTTTAAGAATATGATCCATCTTGGGCAAGTGATAATTATGCTTGAGAGATACCTTGTTCAAATTTCTAAAATATACATACAACCTGATTTCTCCTGTCTTCTTTCTAACTGGAACTGAGTTAGACAGCCACTTAGAAAATCTAAGAGGCACTATAATTCCAGCATCAAATAACTTTATTACCTCCCTTTTTATCAAAGGCAACAAAACAAGATTTTTCCTCCACAAATTTTACTTTAATGGATTTTGGTCCTCTTTGATTGAAATTGTATGGTGAATGATACTCTTATCACAAACCTTCAAATCTTTGCACCCCCACGCAAATACATCAATGAATTCTCTAAGAAGATCTAAATCCTTATGTTTCATTTCTGAGCTTAAACGTTTGGGAAGCTTGACCATTTTGGGTTTGTCCTTTGTGTTTATGTTACACTCATCTACCGTTGTTTCAGTAGGCAACAATTTTGGCCTTTGAGCCACATCATTTTGATCAAAAATTTCTTCAAGTGGTACCAACCCTCTTGGAATAACATAGTTTTTTCACTACAGCACCCTCAAATCTACCCCATGTTTATCCAAGTGTTCTCTAATATAATTTATAAAATTTTCTTTTTCACCTTCTTCCCATCTGTTGTGATTTTCAACCTGCATCTTAGCAAATTCTTCCTTCATCGACAAAAAACTTTCAAGTTTCCTACCATTTTCAAAAACTTACTAATACTTTAGATTATCCAAAATAGAAGGCTTATTCCTGACTTTAATTTCATACCTTTCATTTGGGTGAAATAGGATTTCAAAATCACATGTAGATGTAGTTAAAGCATCTACAACAACATTTTTTCTCCTAGGAACGATGAACAAATTGTACTCAGGAAAATATTGCAGACAATCTAGGAGAAAATTTATGGTAGGCCCAAATTCGAGGATGTTTTGTTTGGTATTCACATTTGATATTTTTGATAAGTAATTATGAATCTTCATCAAGGTTCTATCATTTTTTCCCTTGACTTCTTCAAGTCTTGCAACACCAAAAGGAGTTCCTCATACTCAGCCACATTGTTGGTGCAATCAAAAGCCAACTTGTAGCAACACTTCTTTGTCTTTCCAATTACTGGGTCGATTATCCACACATCTGCACTAACACCTTCTTTACTTAGTACGCCATAAAAATTCATACTCTAGAGGTATTTTTCGCCTTCTTCTTCATCCACCTTGGCCTTCAACTCTTCAAACTTCTTATCATTTATCTTGTTGTCATGTTTCTTATCTTCCCCATTCTTTAGATCTAATATAACAACTGAATTTGTGCTCTCCTCTTCAGGACACCTAGTGTGGAAAAAGATGAAATAATATAAATCAGAGTATACTACATAAACAAGGTGATTGGTAGGCTTCTCCTTGTTTTTGATCATGTACTTCATGAATGGTTCCCAGTAAAGTCTCCTAGTTTGGCCACCAAAATCTGAAACAATGATGTATGACATGTCGGTCTACATTGACCCTGGTAATTTTTCTATCCATGACCTAGATAGGAGAATTCCTAAATTAGGAGGTATGTCTGCCACTACAATATCCATTACCATGCTCTTGGAAGGAATTTGAGTTAGGGAAATCGCTAAGTCTTTTATCAGTCCCAAACATTTCACTTTGCTAGAATCAAATGAATAGAAATCTTTATATGGTCTACTGATATCAAGTCCAAGCCTTTCGATGATTACTTTTGGGATCAAGTTATGGGAAACCTTTGAATCCAGCATAGCATTATGAAGGATATGATCATGTATGTTAAGGATCACATAGAAAGGAGGAACTTCACCATCCTGGCCCTTGTTTTCAATCTTTGGTCCAAATATGATGGCAGGATGATCATCAGTTACATTGGAAGTATCAAAAATCTTCTCAATCTTCAAAACCTTTATAATCTTAACCCTATACTGATCATTCTTTAGCAGCTCACCTAAAGGAATTAAAATCTTGATTTTAGCAAGCTCAGTTTCAAAATTGAAACAATTCTGCATTTTATCTATATCCTTAGGATTTGGATCTTACTTATCTACATTGTCTCTAGTAGAGTCATCCTTCCTTACAATGATGTTTCTTGGTGCATCCTTTTTCTAACCACTGCTACTTGATATATGCTTCTTTTGAGTGTTGGTTGCTACATATTTCTTTGCACAACTGTTCCCAACATTTTTACTTCTTAAAATGTATTGCCTTTGGACCTGCATGATGGTATTTTGGTAACCCTTTTTATACTCTTCAGATTCAACCATCATGATATCATATTGACACTAAGTAAAAAAAATTTATCCTTCTTCTATCAAAAATTTTTCAAACTACTCTTTGTCTTATTTAGTCAAATAAACAATTTGTTTTCTATCACCAGAAAAATGGATTCGGTCTTTAGGTGCTTTTTCATCTTCCTCATCTTGAACTTGTGCATAGTTCTACAAGAAAGGGGATCTCACCTACTGTTGATGTTGTTATGGATGCTTTTGTTCCCTTTTCTTAATCTAGATTTGTGGCTCCCTCCTAAAATTTGGATTCTGAATCTTTAGACCTCCTTGAGGTTCTCTAGCAACAACTCTACCTGACAGTGTTATCTTTTGCATCATTTTCTCCATGGTCTTTACTAATTTATCTAGTTTTACATCAGATGAGGTAGAAAGCTCTTCTTTAATGGTTACTTTCCTCTCTAACTTCATCTTATACTTCTTCACCAAAAGTTTTTCTTCCACACTAACTACATTTCTCTACATGTCTTCAAGTGTTGCAAGGTTCCTTTCTCTAAGTTGGTATGCCATCTCTAGATCAAAACCATAGGGGTAGTGGAGCAAGGATAATATGGGAGGGGGCTTTATATCTCTTGGAATGGATTTATATACCTTGTTGAACCTTGTTGAAAAGTCTTAGACTATCTCACCAAGCCGTATTTTTAAACTCTCATACTCATCAAGGATCTACAAAGGGTTATTTTTGTCACCCCATATTGCAAGGAAGGCATCTTCAAGTTCTTGGTAAATGACAAAATTTCCAGCTCTAACAATTCTAAACCATTTTTTCACCTCCCTGGATAAACTCTGTGCAAACAACCTTATATTCACATCCTCATGATCGACCTCTTCAAGATCCACAAAATCATTGAATTTACTTACGTGTTGTCTAGAAATAGTTTCATGAGTGCCATCATACTAAGGGATTCTCTAACCATAATTCTCAGGAAGGTCATGTAACTGAGTAGCTAAAAACAAAGGGGCATACCTAGCTGCCATCATTGATGAGTGAGTAGATAATGAGATTTCTATGGTGGCAGTTGATATGGATGGAAGAGGGGAAATAAAAATAGTTTGTTGAGTAGTAGTTATAGTAGGTGATGCATAAATAGTAGATATTATGGTATTTGAGCTCAGAGGTGGAATTAAAGAAACTATGAATGAAGATGAAGCAAATGAAGTAGAAGTTGTAGATGAAAGAGGGACTATTTGCTGGAAAAGGATTACCTTTTCAGTGGTCTACTGCACCTTATTGACTAAACCCTTAATATTTTTTAACTGTTGCAATATATTCCTGCCGAATTCAATCCTTAAAGGTGGGATATAAGGACTCAATATTGATTCTTCCACGACAGTTTCAGAAATAAAATATTCAGACTTTTCTAGACAGAGGGTATTCAAAATATAAGTGGAATTTAATGTCCTCAATTGTACTGAAAATTTAAGGTAGAGAGTAGGACCTTCCGAGGGGAATATTACTTCCTTTACCTTCTTCAAGTGTTCTCTTTATTCTAAGCAAAATTTCAAGGCTTTATACAACTTCAGGAGGATTTAGTTCAGGTTTTTTTTTATGGTATATGTCTTTGAAGCCACGTTTCCTCACACAACTAAATTTCAACTCTTGTAAACACTACTTGTCAAGGTGATTGTTCAGCCTATGGATGCCTAGCAACCTATCACCCATAGGGATAGGATATAGTTCTCAAAATGATAAATGTTCCTAGGGAATATTTGACTTTCCATCCCCGGCAATGATGCCAGAATGTTAGCGTCCTGTAATTAAATCTAGGTTGAAATGAGGATCACAGGGGTAACCACAAACCTCTTGTAAACCAAGGTCCAACCTGCCTAGCCTTGGAGATGGCTCTCTCCCTGTCTTGTGCTATCAACCACCTAGGAGACTGATAGATATGGGTTTTAAGCTAGCTATGAATTATCACAAATTGACTTTTGGTTTAATTTTTTGAAATTGGGTATTGAGGTTCAGGGATATATTGGGATAAAGTTATAGATTCAAGTGAATAAAGGATATAATGCAATTTTTGATAGGGGCAATAAAGGAAAACGTACTAGTGATTTATCAAATTTTTTTTGTATCACAAAGATAAATGGGGTAGGATAAAAAAATGACAAATTGAGCATCAAGCCGTAGATGACTTTAGATTTTCCATGGAAGAAAAATCACACTTACAATCAGCTAAAAACTAAACCATATCAAGTACATGAATTTTGAAATAAAATTCTTTCGCCTGAGCAGGAAGAACTTAGACAATATTAAACTATATTTGATAAATAGATCTAAAAGAAAAATATGTGATTCACGAAGGAAAACAAACCAGTAAAGCATGACATAGGTATGCCTATTCAAACAACATTCACCTTCTTCTATTCATTTGGAAAAATAATGAAATAAAAAAAAACCTGAGTCTCTTACAATTCAAACCCAACCGAACCCTTTTGTCATGTCTTGTTCTTCTTAAATACAATTAGGAAGATTTTCTTGCATAAAAATAAAATAAAATAATAAATAAAATGTATCTCCTATTAGCTAAGAAGATCAAAACAAAGTTAATTTGGAAATATCATGTCTTAAATCTTAGATAAAAAATCACCAACATCGATTTCATAAAATTAGTCTTATCCACCTATCCATACCAATCCTCATCACTAACATAATTATAGAAGGTCCAAAAATAACTAAAAACAAAAGGAGGCCTGAGTGAAAAGTTGGGCAGCAGTTGCGTAGTGACTGTGTAGTAGACTTCCATCTCAGTATGGTTACAGGTTGTAATAGATGGAACAGATCTGATGGGTACCATGTAGATAGTGTTGTGTTAGTGTAGGACCCATTGGATGACTCCTTTCATGCGTGTAGACCCCCGAAATGCCTAGTCACCACTTGTGCAGTAGTTGTGTAGAAGAATTCAAATTCTGATTTTGTTTGATATTTCTCACTCCAAAAATATTGTAATGTGTAGAAATCCATCACATACACCTTATAGCTCCCAGAATGCATCAAAACTTCAAAAAATTTCACAGTTTTATAAAACAAATGACCTCTTGTGATTGCCAAACAAGCCCTTGGCTACACGCATTTTTAACTTTCAGCAACATCTAATTTCAAAATTGAATAAAGCCACCTTAGCTAACATACCAAAGCTACCTCCTCCTCTTATTTCTATATGATGGTTTCATTTCTTTGTTGGATATTGTTTTGACTTCTTTAGATGGTTGTGCTACTATGGGTAGATTTCTAGGTAACTGTGACTATTTGATTTTTTTTAAGTTATCTCCTAGCCCTTGCCATATTTTGCTTCATCAGCCTTAACCTCCTCCTCATAATTATATTTCTTGTTTAACATATATTTATCTATCTATGTAGGGGAAGATTCCATTCTAAGACTACTTTAGCTTTATCAACTGCGTGAAGAGCTTTTGCAACCCGAACATCAGCTTTCGAGATAGTATCATTGATGGCCCTCTTGTAAATTTAATTATTTTTTTCTATCTCATTAACTTTCCATTGGCAGACCTCAATCTTCTCAAATAGCCTCTGATACTCCATCAATTCATCAAATTCAGGATTCTCTTTTGATGGAAGGGTATCTTTCATCTTCTCTTTCCTTTTGGTTGTTGAGCTTATCATCGGCTTCTTTAGTTGCACATTAGGTTCTCTTACCTCCTATACATCAATTGTCTACTTTCCTTTATCTTGGATTGTAGGCCTAGGAGGCATCTTAGACAACTCCCTTTCCTTATGCTGGGTTGCTTCTTCTGTTGTGTGCTAGAGCTCTCAGTTCTTCTTCTACAAATAGGAAATCTTAATATGAGATTTAGAAAGTTTGTCCTACAACTTTGTAATTTCAAGGTCTTTGCTTCAATTTGAACATGTTTCTCACCCCCTGTACCCTGTTCTAGAATATCCTCTGGAAGGCCAATGGTTATTTTGGGAAGTTGGCTCCTCAATCAACTTTTTGGTAGAAAATCTAGTCCTCAGTCTATGAAGAATCAGCGGCTACTTGTATCTTGTCTTTCCCCTTACTTTCTTCTCTCTTATCCCTCATTGATTCCTTCACTCTATCTTTAGATTTAGATACCTCTTCATTTGCTTCAATAGGAGAAAAGTTGCATGAGCCAGTAATCCTGAAGTTGACAAGAAAACATCCCAAGGCATTTTCTTTTTCTCTAACTCATGCAAAACTAACAGTTTGATTAGTGAAAAATGGAACACATTAGGCAAGTGTTTCACTCCCTTAGACTGAACTCCTTCTACCATGTTGCACAAGATTTTGAACAAGCAATAAGGTAATTTTAGGTTCCTCTTGCTAGTGAAATTCATAAGCAGCCTAACTTGATACTTGTACACCTTGCTGAAGTGTCGTTCACATGTAAAATACCTTTGTATTACCTCCAACAATTGGATGTAGTGGTTCAGTATGTCGTTTCTTGGAAATGTAGTGTCATATTTGTCTTTGTACAAAGGTTTTACAAACCCTTTAAAATGTGAGGCATCCAATTCCTTGCCTTTGAACCAATTTTCACCCTGTAAGGGGATTTTTGTGGCTTGAGAAATAGTTTCTTCAGACATAGTAAATTCTAAATCTCCATTTTTTACCTTGTCACCTTTAAAATTTAGGGAAAACATATTAGAAAGATGGAAGTGGTGGCCATGTGTTTGAATTTTCTCACGGAACGTTATGCATCTTGTCTGTTCGAATGCCACTCTAATTGCAAGGTCAACATTCACCATCTTTAAACTTCCGGGCTCATCACAAACTACCTCTTCTCCCTCTGCTTTTATTTTGCTCCCTAGGCTTTCCATCTGGTTTTAAAAACTACAACACATACTTTCAACTCTTTTTTCGTGGCATACATCAAGTGTATGGAGAAACAGTTAACTAACAGTGCAATGAAAAATGAAAAGGATGACAACACGATTAAGTGGGGTAACAGTGTGATGAATAGAGTTGTCTGATAGGGTTTTCATCAGATTTAAATGACTTTGGTTCTTGGGAAAATGCTTATGCCCGAACAACCTTTTTACATGGTATATCATAAAATTGGGCGTATGTGAAGGAAATTATGCCAATTAACATGAAATTTGATTAATGGGCTATCCATAAATACACATCAATGCATACAAACTGACACACAAACCTCAAACATTTCAAACATCTTGAACACAAACCAATCAACATGCAGGGATTTGGGAAATTATTATGTAGAAAACACACACAATCTTAACTAATAAATGTCTAGATGATTTTCTAAGGAAAACAATGGTTGGAGAATATGTTTCCTACCTCAACAACAAGAAATATCGATTGGAAGTAGTGGGAGACTAGCATTGACCTATACAAGGAGCTTGAATCAGTTACACAACAGTTGCACAACAACTGTGTGGTTTAGAATCTGGATAGCAGTTGCACAGGAACCTTCTCCCACTTGAAAAGCCTACCTTTGAACCTCTACTAAGCTGCTTTCAGCCTTCTGTTATGCGACCTATTGAACATTCTCAGAGTGCGAACTACGGATTGGAGAGAGAATGAGGGCAACATGAAAGAGAAAATTCAAATTTTGCGGTCCATATGTCTTGTTTTGCTCGTGAATGTAAACTTTGGGTAAAGGGGTTATGATAATCATGAATTATGAATTATGGTTGATGATGATGAATTATGAGTTTAGGGGGATGTAATGCAAATGATGATGAGATATGATTTGAGGGGTGGGGGGGTGTATATTATGGTAAATTTGAATGAAGTGGTAAATGGTGCATGGAAGAAGTATATAAAGGTGAGTTATGAATTCATGAAAGGTGAAATGTGAATGGTGACATGGGGATATGATGGACACCACTAACAGACCCATAGAACATTAACAAATGGAACTTGATTGCTATGGTTTTAACTTGTGACAAATGGAAACCCCATGAAATGACCCCCATGAACCCTCAATGACTCTACATGAAAAATGACCTTATCACCCTCTCATGGACTTAGGATCTCTCAAATTTGACTTTGTATTTAAGGACCCTGTATGACCTGAAAAACTTATAGTGACCTTAGATAATGATCCTTTAGACTATGACAACAGTGATTCATATGTTAAACTGATATGCAAATCCCCCAAAATGAATAAGAAAAGGAAAAGACATTTTGATCCCTAGACCCTAGGACCCTAAAAAGTAGTATACACATAAAATCTCTAGAGTTACTCAACAGACCATTATTTTTTATTTAAAGAAAAACCTCGAATGGTGCACCATTATCTATTAAGCATCAGGATGTATAGCTCTTTTTATTGCACTACTGCTTATTATATGAGTAGTGCACCATTATTTTTTTAATTTAGAACCTTCCCCCAGTGCACAATGTTTTTATGCACCAGATTGTTCATAAAATGGGAAAGCATCGGTGCTTTATGTGAGTATAGCAACTAAATGGTGAAAATGAATTTTATGACTGACATTTTTTTACATTTCAACCTTGTCCAATGATATCGAGTAGTATATCGTATATTATATGGATATGCATATCTACCCAAATAATTTATTTTATTTCTATTTTTTAATTTTGAAAATATAATTTACAATAAAATTATGTATTTTAATATCATTTTAATATATAAAAAATATTTTGCACATTCAAAAACATACAAATTATAACAAATTGCAATTTAGACATTTTCCTCACAAATTTAAAACAAAATTCATTGAAAAAAATCATCAAATAGTTAGAGTAGGAAATTCAACATATTTTTCAAATTTGGAGGACATCGATGCTAGCCTCACAAAAAGATTCCACTTCAAGTTGAATATGATCGTGGCAAAATTCAACAACATTTTCAAATTTCAAGGACACCATTTCGAATCTCACAAAAATATTCCAGGGGATTCCAAATTGATTAACCATTTGCATGTCAGACCATAAAATCTAAAGTGATTTGAAATTTTAGAAAAGTGTGCAATCAGACGTTTTGAGGTTTTGAGTATTTTACATAAATAGTTTTCAATCAATGTTTACTGCAATGCTAACAAAATTATATGATACAAAAGTTTGGTAATAATAAGCAATAAGGCTACATGATAAGGAACTATTTTAACAATGCATACATATAACATCCATAAGGTATAAATTATGAATTTTTTAACCCATATAAATTATAAATTAAGAATAACCCTACCATGGTGCACTAATGTTTGTTACGAGATACACAATTCTATTAAAATCACTAGTGCTTATATTATGCGAAACAAACCACCATTTGTAAATTAAATGTTCTTCCATGTGCAACATGCCTTTTATGCATCAAGGTTTTCGTAAATAGGGATACCACTGGTGCTCCATGAAAATAGATTGTACACACAAGTTCACATTATAAATGTAGTGCACCATTTATTTATTTCTACAAAAAATAACCTTGGAATGGTGCACCATTCTCTTTTCAACACCAAGGGCTTCAGTTCAATTAACAATACTGGTGTGTATAATATAATATGCACACCACTATTTTTAAACTAAAAACCCCACAACGGGGCACCACATTGTCTATGCACCAGGGGTTCATATATTGGTTTAGCGATGGGTCGTCATGAGAGTATAGTATTGGACTGGGAAGAATAAATTTTACAGCTGACATTTTTTAAATTTAACCCTTTTCTTGTGCTATCGAGTAGTATGTGTGTTGGTGCACCCTGTTTACTTAGAGGGTCGCTCTTTTTTTTATACCAAATAACTTTTCCATGGTGCACCATATGCTATCAAGAACCAAAGCATTTATTTATAGTAATTCATCGGTGCATTAACACATTATACACGCACCATTAAAAAACATCCACCCACCCAGCTTCACTAGTGACTTCTACTACAAATGGATTTTTAGGCTAATTTTATAAGGGCTTCGGTAAAAAAACATCCAATAGAGGGTCTTTTCCTTGTAGTGCATCGTCGATGCTTTCTCTTCAAAATCCATAGAACCTTAATTGAATGACATGTTTTTGTTTGCATTAAAATTTTTTACATCTTTGGTGAATTCAATCATTATATTAATACCAGTTTAGATTCATTTTAACCTCAAATTTACTGAGATTTGAAAGAGGTCAAAAATATTTTCTCTCTAAAACAGGTTTGCATATCAAGAGATTTGATTCTTCTCTTGGTAGATGCAGAGTTAAGTTGGATTTAAGCTAATTTAATTGTAATTATAATTATTAAATTTATTTTTACTTAATTTTTTGTATGCAATTTGACCAAGTCAAACTGTTACGACGTTACATTCCAACATATCTACCATACTAGGCTAAAAATTACCTTGAGCACAATCATTATGTTTTTGTTTAGTAAAATCAAAAAATTCATTCAAGGATTCATTGAATCCATTACAAGTAATATTCTTAGTCATTAGGTTCATGAATTCGAAATAAATCTAAGGCTGAGATTTTGCAACAATTAATATATTTAATTTGTCTTGTGAATCTCCTCATTTCCATGCTAAAGTTAAAACTTGTAATATTGGGCCCAATAATACACTATTGTATTGTGCAAGAGAGAATACACTATTTAACCAATAATTTTCCTTGTTTTCTTTCCTACCTTTCTAGAAATTGGTTAAGTGATTTCTTGGTATATTCAAGTTGTTCCAAGGTTTCAATTATATCAAGATCAAAACTAATACAACTAAAACTATTCGAGGAAAATTACTTTTGGTTATATATATTTAGTAAATCATTGAGTCACATTGTTTGTGCTTTAAGACAATCCAAAATATGAACTACTTCATATGAAACAAGGTGGGTTGTAGAGAAACAAGTCCCTGACCTAAATGCATGAGTGAATGTTGGTGTTGTGAGAGGTCATTGTTATTCAATGAAACTCATGAAATTTTGTAGATAATCGACTAACAATTACTCAGTTGTCTTTTATGTGTGAGTTATGACAAAAATATATGGAAATTACCATCTTTCAAAATCTAACCTACTGATAGTAGTTCACAATTTTTGTGTGTTTGGAAAAATTAAGCCATTAACACCAAAGATCCCTAACAATTGAATTTATTGTATCCCATAGTAAATTTAATAAGAAGTGCGCCATCCGACTTCTTTATCCCTAAAATTGGTAGGCCTTCAAGTGGTATTGCAACAATTTAGGCATGGTTTAGTTACCTTTGTTCCTTTAAAGTAGTGGACCATCATTATAAGATGGGAATCCCTTGTGGTTGTAGCTAAGCGTGACTCACTAAGGTAGCAATATTGATCTCAAAACCATGTTAAGTTATACAATCGAGAAAATAAGTTTATAAACTCTTTCTCTTTGGAGAAATAAATGGGATATTTATCAAAAACAACATGAAATGAATGTGATTGTTATATCTAGTTTGGTAAAGTTGTGCATTTCCCTCCCGATTTAGGATTGTCTTCTGAGTAATGAAAATGAAAGAAAATATTCTCTGCTGATCAAGAGATTACAAGTGACTTTAGAAATATGAATCACTCTGCTAGGGAGACATTATGATGAAGATTGGAGAAAAAATGAACAGTTGGACTTTCATATGCTTGTCCCTAGAGGAAGTCTAGTACTCTTTGAAACTATATTACAAACCATTATGTGTTGTCAACCCTAGAAGCCCAAGCTAGGGTGATAAAAATGTCTCCCCAAGAATATTAGAGAAAAATTGAACAACTACACTTTCATATTCTTATCCCTAGAGAGATTATAGTGCTATTTGAAACTATATTACAAACCATTATGTGTTCTCAGTCGTAGAAGCCCAAGCTAGAATGATAAAAGCATTGGATAAACTTAAAAGGTATTTGTATCTTGGAATTGATAGATGGAGATGGAGAAGAAGTGACCGCTTGTATCATGGAATCCAGCTTGCTTCCTGGAAGGCAAATAGTGACTTGGCATTAGAAAATTATAAGCATTCAATAAACCATAAAGTGGAAAAGAGACATAGCATCAGTTCACTAAAAAACTACCCTTATGCGCAGACAACCTATAGGCCAAGAAAAACAAATATTCTAAAGGAAATAGATGGAAAATATTATCCAGGCTGGAGATGTTGGTCCCCCATTCTGTCCCCACTGCCACTATTTTCCACCTATATTCTTGTAATTTTTGGACTCCTATACCTACTCCACTGCCATTTTATTGCTCCAAAACTGTCAAACTCCTATGAAGAGGTAAAAGCATTTCAGTTGGACATTTTTTTGTTTATTAGTTGGCTTTAATTGAATTTGAGTTGCTATTAATGAACTAACTAATCAATATGGTTGAGTGTGGATATGGAAGTAGCTGAGTAGGATGTGAATAGGTGAGTGCTAGCCCACGAACCATGTTCCACCACTTTTGTACTCAACAACCATTTTGGGATGAGCACCTAACGATGCAAAGGAAGAGAGGTTGCATACTTATAGATGAGCGAGCCACCTACAACTATGTTTGAACGATTTCAATTTTTGCCATGACAAAGATCTCTATTATCCTCACTAAATTTAGTTTGTACCAATCCTAGGGTTAGTTGAGGGTTGTTATGCTTAAATTGAATAGGTTGTTCCAATGATCTAATTTGGAAGTTCAATTTAGATGAGCTGTTAGAATTTGATATGTAAGGTTCAATTTGTTTTTAACCGGGTCGATGCCTATAAAGGCTATAATGTAATAGTTAGGAAGGTAGCGAATAAAAGATATATTGTCATTTTGTATCTTTCATCTCCAGACTTATTATTTCTAATAGAAAGACTTTTACGATGGATATGTATTGAGTTCAAATCAATTTGTTCGATGGTTCATTATGGATTAATGAGTTAAGTTGAGATTGAAGCTTTTTGTTCCCTGTAAGTAAATAAGCTCCCCAAGTATGGTCAGTCCCACCCATCTAGGATCAACTCTGTATCATTTCGTAGGAACATATTTGCGTGATACACATAATCGCTTCTCATTTATCTTTGATTCATCAATTGTTTGTATGTTGTGTGGATATTTCTATTGAATTCAAATGATTTTAGTGTGTTGATTATGTTATGTGTTTTCAAATCCTCTACTTTGGCGATTTGAATGGATGGTTCTCATGTGATTGGCGTTCTTACTTCTAAGGAAGAGTTATACTTTATTCTCTAAAACCACAAATCGTATTACCCTGACTGTGTTGGCATAGATACATATAAAACTTGTTCTAATCACATTGTCAATTGAATTCCTATGACGAGTTGGTCTATCTGTTGAGAACGCAGAGAAACCCTCTAATGCCGAAGTCGAGATAATATACTAAGTAATCAGAATTGATAGGGTGTGAATTTAATTATACATTGGATTGTGTTTTACTCAGCTTCTAATAAACCACATTTGTCATTTCTTCTAGTGATCGAATTGATTGACTTCTTTCTGAGTTGTTTTCATAGATTTGTGTGCCGCAGGAAGTATTCATTCCAGTTTGATTTATGAGAATGGATTGATTTATTATCAGTTGATTTAGTCTAAATTGATTAGTTGTCTGCTAATTTATTTGTATAAGAGTATAGGCCATAGAATCATTGCTTTCAAAATTCGTTAATTCAAATGGCTTATCGTAGTTGAGTTAGTTTTGTTTATCAAATGAATTTGCATTTGTTAGATAGATTTTTCATATTGATTGTAGAGTTCAAGTGAGCAATTTGGTTTAGTTTTCAGTATGATTTCCCTTGTTTCATTTGGAGTGCTTGAGTGCAATTCCATAGCTGAGAGTCTGATACTATTTCTAGCCTAAGGTAATGCATGCCTTATTGGATTTTGAAGATAGAGTGTTGGTTTCATGAGATTTTGAATAAGCTTTCTTGAGTTTAATCTGAGATTTATGCAACTGTAGGTTAGTTTCCTTATTACAGTTTTGGTGTGCCTGATAACAATTTATAGTTGTTTTATTCATTGTCATTCTTAAGAATAGAGTTAAGGCTTGAAGTTTGTTCTTAAGGTTATGATAGGTTAGGAATACATATAAAGTTGTCTGGCTAAGAGAATGAAACAGAGTATAGGTTTAAGTTTATCAGTTGCAGACAAGCTTTGATTGGTTTGACAAGGAGAGCTGGTATTTCATTGAGTTAGGTTTTTCTTTGATGGTGATTGAATTCTAGAAGAGTATATTTTGTTAAGTAAGAGTTTGATAGCAGATTTAAAGTTATTTTAATTTTAGGTACAGGATTTAGATTCACATTTAGTTAAACAAGCAAGAGGATTGAATAGGTTTTCAGTCAGAGTTGTGTCCAAGAGTACTTATCATAGATTTGAAGTTACCTTTGGAAAGTCTAGTTTCAAGTTTTCTTGGCTTCCGAACATGCTTGAAGTAGATTAGAATCTGCAACTTTGCATTCAAGAGTATCATAGGTAAAAAAATTAGGGTTTCTTAGGGTTTTCATGAGTGCTGAGATATTTGAGAAAGTGTTTCAATTGGAATTGTTTGCTTAGCATATATCTTTTGATTCAGAATGGGGGTTTCATTTGAGTATACATTCATTAAAAGTTTCAAGTTACAATTTGATCATTAATTCTTCTAGCTAGGGTTTCATGAATTGTGTACTAGATTTAGATAACTCATTTCATAAAGGAAAACATTAGAACTCTGTCCAAAAACTGAATTAAGAAAGCGTAGTACAACCCATGTTTATGAGCTCATATTGACATATAGATGCAGGAGAATTAATACACCCATTAAACCTCTCAACAAGAGGACTTTCTAAATAAATATTTTATTTGGAACTGTATTAGAATTATTTTGAGAGCATTGCTTCTCTAAAGTAAAAGATGGGAATTGTACTAGAAATAATACTGAGAGGGGGGGTGAATCAGTATTAGAAAGTCAATAATTTTTCATTTCCATAATCAGATTGATATACACTACTTCATTTAATTGAACTCGCATGTATACGCAATTATGTTTAAGGCAACTAGCGTATATCATGAAAACTTATGATTCAATTAATTCATCATATGTTGATCTTTAATCAGTGCGTCAAAACTATATAAACTATAACTAGGTGCAGTAAAAATATAACAGACAATTACACACATGAACACAAGATATAAGGTGGAAACCCAATGTGGGTGAAAACCACCTGCTACAATCATCTCTATCTTATTTTTAAAATTAGAAAATTCTTTTTGCAATTTTTGTAATGGTGCAGTCTTATACCAATACGCGGGCTTCTACATGTAGAAGGCTACAACCTTCTCTTGTTCTCCAGATTCTCCTGGAAGGGAGCTATAACCCCCTAGCTCTTGTACTAGATGATATGTTTACTAGTACGTAGGTGTCAGCCTATAGAAGGCTTGTTAGGTCCCTATAATACTAGTGATTACCCCATTACTATTGTAGTTGTATCCCTTATTAATATTATTGTGCCCCTATTGTCCCCATATTGTTATTACTATGCCCCATAGAATCCCTCTATTGTTATTTTTGTGGCTTTATATTATTATTGTTAGGTCGACTGGGTTATATTGTGACTCCTTAAACTCCTATATATAGAAAGGAGGTTTTGTCATTTGAATCATCGAAGAATTGTTCATTTTTGTAATGTAAAGGAGGTTTCCCCCTCAAAGAGGATGAATTCTAAGGTGTTCAACTATCTTTTCTTTCTTTTTTTGAGCTGGTTTCATAACATTTGGTATCAAAGCTTTGGATTCTAGCGTTTTGCTGCTCCAAATAGGTCATAATGGAATTTTCGCTATAAATTGTTTTATGTGATGTTTCAGAAGAAAAAAAAAAAAAACCCATTTGAGACGAAGTAACATTGAACCTCAGTTCCAAATTTTAGAGCTTTTTATACTATATTTGAGGAGATATGATCTGAGGAACTTGGTCTTTTTGCAGACTCCTGAATTACATTCCAAACAGGTGACTTGGGGAAAATTGTCATAACTTTCTCGCTAAGCATCGGACTGAAATTTCGTAAGAAGGTACAGAAACAAGACTGACTGTAGTTTTCTGTATATATTTTTTAGATCCAAAGCTCGAAACGGTGACTCGTGGCATGTCATACAAGTTCACTCTACTGAACTTGTCTATAATTAGGTCACTATGGGAGATTTGGAATAACTCTTCCCTGGAGAATCCAATTTGGATCAAACTGGTGGCATTGGAAAGACGATTCACAGAGCTACTGCAAGTTACAATTTGAGAACTAGATGATCCGAAATTACAGAGATACATCAGATTCAATATCAAGCTCCTACAAAGTGAAAAAATGTGTGTAGTTTTTTTCAAATTTTTTAATAAGCTTGATTTGAAAAATTAGTTTGAAGGAATTCAAAGGGCATAGTAAAGCATTATTATCGGTAATTGATGCCTCGAGGAAATAAAATCCAAACATCTAGTAAGAAACCTGAAAGCTCTAGCATGACTGATGAAGAAGAGGAAGAAATGCAACATGATATATCAAAATTACGAGACCAAGTGCAACAAGTGTCGCTTGCACAAAAAGCAACAGAATCTAAGATGGATGGTTTAAAGAAAGATGTAGAAGCTAAGATGGATAGTTTAAAGAAAGGCGTATAAGCTAAGATGGATTTTTTAAATAAAGGCGTAGAAACAAAGATGAATCACGTGGAAGCTAAGATGGACGATTTGAAGACAGGCATGGAAGATTTGAAGACAAATTTGACAAAGTTTCTACAAGAAATGCTTACTAATGGTGAAAGGGTAGTGAAGGAAACTCATGATGAGAACGAAAGAAATGTTAGTCATGATTTCATAGACTCTAATGTTGGATCGAAGACCCACCATATTTCAAAAATCGATATGAGGAAATTTGATGGCAAGAATCCCGCAACATGGATATTACAGATGGAGCAATTTTTCGATCTCAATAATGTGAAAAACACACAAAAGGTATGTATTCCAACTTTATATTTGGAGCCAAATCAGTTTGTATGGTATCAATGGCTTTTCTCTCGTAAAAAAGTTATCACTTGGGCAATTTTTATGGAAGAATTGACAGCATATTATGAGGATACAAAAAGCAACACTATTTTTAGCCAATTGATAAGTCTCAAAGAAAAGGGTTCAATAATGCAGCACATTGAGGAGTTCCAAAAATTGAACATAAGGGTAAAAAATATTCTAGAGGAGCATAGGATTGATGTGTTCATAGGGACTTTAAATGTTAATATACAACATGATGTTCACCTTTGGGAGCCTGATTCATTAGAGAAGGCATTCAAGGTAGCAAGAAAAATGGAAAGAAAAATTATGGCAACCAGGAAGACCACTCACAACTATAAACATGGAAGTGTTGTTTCCCCTAGTCTTCCACAACCTATAAGGTTGACACCACAATAATTGGAAGAAAAAGGAGCAAAAGGGCTTTGTTACAGTTGTGATAGCAAATAGACTAAAGGTCATAAGTGTGCTGAGAAGAAATTATTCTACATAGATTGTGAAGAGGAAGAAGAAAAGGAGAAAGAAAAGTTAAAAGAAGAAGATATACTCTAGGAACAAAGCCTAGATAAAGAAGAAATGAATCTGACCATATCTTGTAATGCATTGGCTGGAATTACCACTCCTCAAAATCAAGATAGAAGGAAAAATCAAGAAGAAAAAGGTAATAGTGTTGATTGATTCAGGAAGTACCCACAATTTTATTCATTGTAAGGTAGCAAAAGAATTGAATTGCTTCTTATATCCAGCACCAGAGTGTCAGTGATGGTTGCAAATGGAGGAATAATAAATTTCTTTGGAAAGTGCCATAATATCAAGCTATCCATGGGAGAATATGTATTGACTAGCCCAATGCTTTCCATTCCAATGGGAGGTGTGATGTTGTACTAGGAGTCCAATGGCTACAATCCTTGGGTACAATAGCTTTTAATTTTTTCAAGAACTTTTCATCAAATTTTCTACAGAAGGAAAGGAATTTGAATTAAGGGGTATTGCAGGGAAACCAAGAAAGATAATCAGCTCTAACGGTATGGCAAAGCTTCTAGAAAAGGTACAAAGAGGTGTAATTGCACAATTATGTTCGCTAGATGTTTCCACATCAGAATCATCTATTTCTCCAAATCTCCAAAAATTCTTGGACAATCATTCCATGGTATCTGAGACTCCCAAAGGTCTCCCACGTATTTGTGATCATGATCATGCTATTCTTCTAATTCCAGGAAGTGTTCCTCCAAACATCAAGCTGTACAAATATCCCTATGCCCAAAAGAGTGAAATTGAATGTATGGTTGTAGAAATGCTAGAGGTTGGTATAATTCAACCTAGTCAAAGTTTTGGATTGCAGGTTATTGTGGTGTGGTTTCTGAGAGGAGTTCAGATTTTCCACAGTGCTCATCTTTTGTATGGTTGACGTTTCGAGTCTAAAACCAGACTCATCATCAGTGTTGGTGCACAAGAAGGATGGATCATGGAGCATGTGCCTGGATTATAGGGAGTTCAAAAGGCTCACCATTAAAGATAAGTTTCCCATTCCTGTCATTGATGAATTACTGGATCAATTGCATGGATCAATTTACTTCACCAAGTTGGATCTTTGTTCAGGATATCATCAAATTAGAATGAAGACTGGAGACATTATGAAAACAGCATTTAGAACTCATGAGGGTCATTATGAATTTTTGGTCATGCCTTTTGGCCTTACCAATGCACCTTCTACATTTCAAGATTTGATGAATTTCATTTTCAAACCCTTCCTTAGAAAATTTGTGTTATTATTTTTTGATGATATACTAATCTACAACAAGTCTTGGAAGGATCGTGTTCAACATGTTGACAGGGGGCTCAAACTATTGGAGGAGAAACAATTATATGCAAAAAGCTCCAAATGTTTCTTTGGAGTACAAGAGGTGTAAAATCATGTCATATTGTATCTCATGAAGGTGTTAAGGTAGATCCTAGCAAAATTGAATCCATTAAGGAATGGAAAATCCCCACATCCATAAAGCATCTACAAGGATTTCTTGTGTTGACAGGGTATTACGCAAGTTTGTTAATAATTATGGGAGAATAATAGCACCTATAACAACATTATTGAAGAAAAATGCATTTTCATGGACTCTAGAAGAAACGAAAGCCTTTGAACATATTAAAGAGGCAATGTGCCAAGAACCGACCTTAGCTACGCCAGCCAGACTTTACAAAAAACTTTATTGTGGAATGTAATGCCTCAAGAAATGGAATTGGTGTTGTTTTAATGCAAGAAGAAAGACCCATTTATTTTGAAAGTCGTCCAATCAAAGGAAAGTATTTACACAAAGCCATTTATGAGAAGGGAATATTGGCAATACTACATGAACTTAAAAAATGGTGACCCTACCTAATGGGAAGACACTTCAAGGTAAAAACAAATCATGATAGTCTTAAATAATTTTTAGAACAAAGATTATCTTCAGAAGAGAAGCAAATATGGGTCATAAAGATGTTGGGTTATGAGTTTGAAATCATCTACAAAAAAGGGAAGAAAAATGTTATGGTAGATGCACTCTCAAGAAAGGATGAGGATGTGGAAACATTGCTTTGTGACATTTCTATTATCAACCAGATTGGATAAACGAAGCAAGGGATGAATGGAAGAATGACAAAGAAGTGCGGGCACTTATTCAAAAGTTAAAACAAGATCACAGTACATTTGATACATTTAGCTGGAAAAATTATTCATTATGGTACAAATATCACTTATACCTATGTAATAATTCTCAATTCAAACAAAATATTATTATGGAATTGCACACCTCTCCCTTAGGAGGGCACTCATGACTTTTAAAAAATTACCACAGGGTTAAAAAGGATTTTTTTTGGGATGGCCTTAAATCGGATATTCAAAAGCTTGTGGAGGAATGTTTGGTTTGCCAACAAAATATAGTTGAAACAATTAAGACCCCAGGTCTATTACAACATTTATCCATTCCAAGCTAACGTTGGGAGGAGGTTTCAATGGATTTTATCGCAAGTTCACCAAATCCAAAGGAAAGAGTGTCATCATGTTGGTAGTTTACAACCTTATCAAGTAGGCACACTTTTGTGCATTATCGCATCCATTTAAAGCAAGTACAATTTCTACTGCATTTATGGAAACAATTCAAAAGCTACATGGAAACCCAAAGATTATTGTAAGCGACATAGATCCTATTTTCACTGGAAATTTTTGGATGGAATTATTTTCTAGTCTTGGTACTCAGTTAGCTCATAGCTCATCTTATCATCCTCAATCTAATGGGAAAACTAAGATAGTAAACAAATGTTTGGAAGGATATATTTGTTGATTTGTATCTGATAAACATACACAATGGGTCAAGTGGTTACCTCTAGCTGAATGGTGGTATAACACTTCCTTCCATACTATAGCAAAAATGACCCCATTTATGGCACTTTATGGTATCATCCATTATCCATCACATCATATTTAAGAGAAAATTCTAAGGTTCAAGCAGTGGAATATCACATCGAGCATCAACAACACATTCTCCAACTCTTAAATGATAACCTCACTTTGGCACAAAATTGAATGAAACAACAGGCATATCAACATTGCAGTGAAAGAAGTTTTGCTGTAGGTGACTAGGTATTCCTACAGCTACAACCATATAACCAAATGTCCCTCAAGCAAACTAAGAAGGATAATAAATTATCACCAAAGTATTATGGTCCATACAAGGTGTTGCAAAATATTGGTACTATGGCATACAAATTGGAGCTTCCTACA
>APFE030277069.1:66378-107327 GCA_000404065.3 Pinus taeda
GATCATGTTGAACATGTTGACAGGGTGCTACAACTATTGGAGGAGAAACAATTATATGCAAAAAGATCCAAATGTTTAGTTGGAGTACAAGAGGTGGAATATCTTGGTCATATTGTATCTCATGAAGGAGTTAAGGTAGACCCTAAAAAAATTAAAGCCATTAAGGAATGGAAAATCCCCACATCCATAAAGCATCTGCGAGGATTTCTCAGGTTGACAAGTTATTATCGCAAGTTTGTTAAGAATTATGGGAGAAGAGTAGCACCTCTAACAACATTATTGAAGAAAGATGCATTTTCATGGACTCTAGAAGCAATAAAGGCCTTCAAACATCTTAAAGAGGCAATGTGCAAAGCACCAGTCTTAGCTACACTGGACTTCAAAAAACCTTTATTATGGAATGTGATGCTTCAGGGAATGGAATTGGTGTTTTTTTAATCCAAGATGTAAGATCCATTGCTTTTGAAAGTTGTCCAATCAAGGGAAAGGTTTTACACAAAGCTATTTATGAGAAAGGAAATGTTGGCAATACTACATGCACTTAAGAAATGACGACCCTACCTAATGGAAAGACACTTCAAGGTAAAAACGGATCATGATAGCCTTAAATACATTTTAGAACAAAGATTATCCTTTGAAGAGCAACAAAAGTGGGTCACAAGGATGTTGGGTTATGACTTTGAACTCATCTACTAAAAGGGGAAGCAAAATGTGGTGGCAGATGCACTCTCAAGAAAGGATGAGGATGTGGAAGCATTGTTGTGCACCATTTCTATTATCCAACCAGATTGGATAAATGAAGCAAGGGCATAATGAAAGAATGATGAAGAACGGTGGGCACTTATTCGAAAGTTACAACAAGATTCCAGTACATCTGATACATTTAGCTGGCAAAATGATTTGTTATGGTACAAAGATCGCTTATACCTCTGTAAGAATTCCCAAGTCACACAAAAGATTCTTATGGAATTTCACACTTCTCCCTTAGGAGGGCACTTAGGATTTTTAAAAACTTACCACAGGGTTAAGAAGGAATTTTTCGAGATGGCCTTAAATCAGATATTCAAAAGTTTGTGGTAGAATGTTTGGTTTGCCAACAAAATAAAGTTGAAACAATTAAGACCCTGGTTCTATTACAACCTTTATCCATTCCAAGCCAATGTTGGGAGGAGGTTTCAATGGATTTTATCACAGGTTTACCCAAGTCTGAGGGAAAGAGTGTCATCATGGTGGTAGTTGACAGACTTACCAAGTATGCACACTTTTGTGCATTATCACATCCATTTAAAGCCAATACAGTTTCTATTGCATTTATGGAAACAATTCAAAAGCTACATGGAAATCCAAAGATTATTGTAAGTGAGAGAGATCCCATTTTCACTGGAAATGTTTGGACAGAATTATTTTCTTGTCTTGGTACTCAGTTAACTCATAGCTCATCTTATCATCCCCAATCTGATGGGAAAACTAAGATAGTAAACAAATGTTTGGAAGGATATCTTCGTTGCTTTGTATCTGATAAACAGACACAATGTGTCAAATGGTTGCCTCTGGCTGAAAAGTTGTATAACACTTCCTTCCATACAGAAAACAAAAATGACCCCATTTATGGCACTTTATGGATATCAGCCACCATCTATCACATCATATTTAAGAGAAAATTCTAAGGTTCAAGCAGTCGAACATCACATTGAACATCAACAACAAGTCCTCCAACTCTTAAAGGATAACCTTGTGTTGGCACAGAATAGAATGAAACAACAGGCATATCAACATTGTAGTGAAAGAGGTTTTTATGTAGGTGATTGGGTATTCCTACGACTACAACCATATAAACAAATGTCCCTCAAGCAAGCTAAGAAGGATAATAAATTATCACCAAAGTATTATGGTCCGTACAAGGTGTTGCAAAAGAATGGTACTATGGCATACGAATTGGAGCTTCCTATAGCTTCTCGAGTGCACCCAATTTTCCATGTTTCATGTTTAAAGAAGGTTATAAGTGACAAGCTCCTAGTTCAAACAATATTGCCAGAACTTGATGAGGAATGAAAAATTATATTAGAACCAGAAGCAGTCATAGAAACAAGAACTCGACAGCTGCGAAATCGATCAACTTCAAAGTATCTCAACAAGTGGAAGAACTTATCCACTGAATATTCCACATGGGAGGATGAGAATTTTATACAGAAGCATCTAGAACTACTCAAGCGTTGAGGAAAACACTTTTTTGAAGGAGAAGGGCATGCTAGGTCCCTATAATACTAGTGATTACCCCGTTACTATAGTAGTTGTAACCCTTATTAATATTGGTGTGCCCCTATTTTCCCCATATTGTTATTACTATGCCCCATAGAATCCCTCTATTGTTATTTTTGTGGCTTTATATTATTACTGTTAGGTTGGCTGGGTTATATTATGACTCCCTAGACTCCTATATATAGAAAGGAGGTTTTCTCATTTGAATCATCGAAGAATTGTTCATTTGTGTAATGCAAAGGAGATTTCCCCCTCAAAGAGGCTGAATTCTAAGGCATTCAACTATCCTTTTTTTCGTTTTGTGAGTTGGTTTCATAACAAGGCTACAACCTACTCTTTTCTTCCAGGGACCATGTTTCATAAATTTTAAGATTGGATCCATCAATAACATCATTCAAACATCAAATATATCTATATCAACTAATCTTCTTTGCACCAATCACAACTGAATTAATTAATCACTTTTGAGAATGCTATAACCAAAATACAGTAACTAGAACCCAAGACAAAACCCAGAATATTGCAACAGCAAAGAGATGAAGTTAAAACATATTTTATGAGTTATACACTACTTCCATGTGTCAAACCCGCATGCATACGCTCTTTTCTCAAGGCGAACAGGTGTACATATTTGCAAATCAAATTTAAGATGTATACGCTATTTTGATATGTACAACTAGCATTTATATGTGCCTTTTCTAAAGTGAACCTACATACAGATTTCACTTCAAACCTTAAGATCTTGACCCATCATTAGATCGTATCCTTCATCAAGCACTAAGGTTCATCCTTGGTTTAGATACAACTATGCACCATCACCCAGTAACCTATATACTAGATCTTTGTCTTCATCAAATATTCAATACTTAAGTGCCTTTGCCTAATCATCTTCTCCTCCTTTTATAGACTTAGGCCTTACTTAATACCATGGACCAAAACCACTTAGGAACAATACCTGGGACCAAATACCTGGGGTCAACACTTTGGACTAGATACCTTGGACCAATACCATGGATCAAAATAACATGGACCAAATACCACGGACCAAAACTTAGTTTTCTAACATGTACACGCCTTTCCTTCTATGAAAGTGCGTGTGTATGTTATACGCACCTTTTGGTCTAAAAACCGATGCGTACACGCGGCTTGGTCAATGGGGAACCTAAGTAAACCTATATTTCTTCATTCTATGAGTGTGAAATGTGATTTGTCATTTGAGTGAGTTTCCATCAAGGACAACACCTGTGTCATAGTGCCAAATCTGTGTCATAATGCCAACAATCTCCCCCTTTGGACTTGATGGTAGCCCCAAGTCACTCTCCCCTTTTGTCATCAAGGGCAAAGGGTTATGCTCCCCCTGAGTACATGCTAAATTCTCTGATATGCTGAAGTGTGTTGATTGAACTCTGTGATCGAGTCTATGCTCCCCCTGAATATAAGCAAGTTCTGCAAAAAGATGTTCTAAAAGAAGAACATGACTCTATACATACATCATAAATGACCTTCCTATCACCAGTGACTCATACATACATCCATCTCCCATCCAAGTGGGGATATACCAAGTTTGACTCATCCACCCAACCAAGTGCGGATATACCAATTGTTTATAGATGTCAAAATAAGAACATTAAATCATCCATGATAGTCATCGGAAACTATCATTAACGACATCTGTCAATTAGCATCCAGACCAGCAACCAGGATCACCCCCTAAACCTGTTCTACCTAAATAAAAAACAATTGTGTGAATTTGTACCAAGATCTTCTAAGATAATGCCAACAATGCATTATTAGAATTTTATGCTCCCCCTGAACCTGTGCTAGATGATAACTGTCAGATCTTATCATTGCATATAGTAGAAGAGTTATCAAGGCATAATCATCAATCAGATATACATCAAGTTATCAACAACTTATGAGAGCCAACATATTTCCACATGTCATCCACAGGCTATAACCATCATCAAGTAGAGAAGATAATTTACTTAAGCATATTAGACGCCTTTCATCCTGAGTCTTTCCCACTACTTTTCCTCAAACCAACATATACGTGACTGTATCGACAGAAACCAGTGTATGCACGTGACTATGCTTCATGAAACTCGTGTATAACCACGTTTCTCTGAAACATATATGTTTTAATAGTAGGATGATGCATCAACTACTCCTAGCTTATGTCTGAGATATTGAAATGTCTCTTTGGGTAGTGGTTTGGTGAATATATCAGCAACATGTTCTTTGCAGGGAAGTTACTCTAATTTGACCTTTTGCTGAAGCACTTGTTCATGTAGAAAATGACATTTGATGGATATGTGCTTGGTCTTGGAATGCATGACTAGATTCTTTGAAATACTGATGGCACTTGTATTATCACATAGAATGGGGATGGGTGGAGTACAAGTGCTCTAAATGTCTTGCAATGTTTGCATCATCCAAAGGAGCTGTGTGCAACAAGATGCAACAGCCACATATTCTACTTCAGCTGTAGACAATGCAATCGAAATTTGTTTCTTACTGAACTAAGACACTGATCTGGAACCCATATAGAACACACCACCACTAGTTCTTTTTCTATCATCAATGCTTCCTGCCCAATCTACGTCTATATATGCATGGAAGTGTAACATCTGTATCTCTAGGATACCATAAACCAAAATTTTGTGTCCCTTGAAGATATTTGAAAATCCTTTTGACTGCCTGATGGTGTGATTCCTTAGGATTTTCTTAGTATCTTCCAACTATTCCTACTACATGCATGATGTCTAGTGAGGTACCTGTTAGATAAACTAGGTTTCCAATCATGGATCTGTAGGTTGGTTAATGTACTGCTGCTGATTCATCATTTCAACTGAGACTGCATCCTGTTACCATTGGGGTACAAACTAGTTTAGAATCTTCCATGCCATATTTTTTCAAGATCTGTTTGAGATATTTGGTTTGTGATAGAAAAATACCATCTTTATTTTGTTAAAATTGTAGACCAAGAAAATATGTAAGCTCACCAAGCAGGGACATTTCAAATTCCTGCTACATTATCGAAGAAAAATTCCGGCTCATGGCTTCTTCATTGCTACCAAAAATGATATCATCAACATACAAAACAAGTATTATAAATTTATTATTGTCAATCTTTGTATACAGATTGTTATCAATTGATCCTTTTAAAAAACCTTGTTGATGGAGATATTTGTCAAGACGGTAATACCAGGCCCTTGGAGCTTGTTTTAGATTATAGAGAGACTTTCTAAGTCTGCATACAAGTTTTGCATCATTTCCAAGAATGAATCCATCTAGTTGGTCAATATAGACTTCTTATTCTAAGTCTCCATTAACAAAGGAATATTTTACATCCATTTGGTATACTTTGAATTTTTGAAAACTGGAAAGAGGAAGGAACATTCTTATGGCTTCAAGTCTAGCAACAGGTGCAAATGTTTCTTCAAAATCTATACCTTCGTATTGAGCATATCCTTTACGAACAAGTCTAGCCTTGTTTCTAATAACTTCTCCATTTTCATTCAACTTGTTTGTGAATATCCATTTAGTTCCTATGATATTCTTATCATGAGGTCTAGGGACTAATTCCCAAGTATTATTCTTTTCAATTTTCTCATGTTCTTCCTTCATGGCCTTGACCCAACATTCATATTTGCATTCTTCATTTACATTTTGAGGTTCAATGGAGGAAAGCAATGCTAGATAGCTTGAAGCTTCTGTAATAGTTATTCTTGTCTCCACACCTACCTCTTTCTGTTCCAAAATTCGAGTCTCTGGATGATTTTTCTGAACATACTTGGATGGAGTCTTTTCTTTTACCGTTATATGTTCTTCTATTGCTTCATTGGTTTCTTCATCAGAATTATTCTGATTTGATGTGGGAGGATAATCCTCATCTTCTTCATGATCTTCTATTTTTACTTGCTTTGGATTTTTGCATGCTTCAGCAACCACAACATCAATACTTTCAATAATTTTCCCAAGTCTTTTATTAAAACATTCATATCCTTTACTTTAGGAAGAGTAACCAAGGAGAATGCCTTCATCTACTCTGGGTTCAAACTTACTAAGTTTTTCATCAATGCTTTTGATGTAACATTTGCTTCCAAAAACTTTGAAGTATTTTACAGTAGGAGTCTTACCATAACAAAGTTCATGTGGAGTTTGAGTGTTGTTTACCCGAACATTTGCTTGGTTGAGAATAGTGACGGCAACGAATGCAACTTCACCCCAGAAGGTTGCAGGAGTTCCAGACTCATCTAGCATAGCATGAGCCATTTGTTGAACAGTTCTGTTCATCCTTTCAACCACTCCATTTTGTTGAGGAGTCCTTGCAGTGTAGAATTTCCTTTTTATTCCATGTTCTTCACAAAAGTCAAAGAATTCATCTGAGGAAAATTCCCCTCCTTGATCAGATCTGAGGCATTTGATTTTGCGATCCGATTCATTTTCAACCAAAGCTTTGAAGGCTTTGAATTTTTCAAATGCATACTCTTTATGCTTTAGAAGTCCTATCCAACACATTACGGAAAAATCATCAATGAATAATATAAAATATTCTTCTCCACGAGGTGACTTTTTCCTTTATGGTCCACATAAATCTGTATGAACAAGTTCAAGAGGCTTACTAGTTGATCCTTCCTTTTCAGGGAAGTGCACTCTAGTTTTCTTACCAAATTGACATGATTTGCATATTGTATTTTCTGGGATGTTGATATTAGGAAGATCACGAGCAACCTAGAATTTGTATACTTTTCTTATTTGAGAGAAGCTTAGATGCCCCAATCTTCTATGCCATAGCCAATGTTCATGATTTTTGCTCAGATAGCACTATTGTTGTCCTCCATTGAGTATGTATAAGTTGTTTGGAGTTCTTATACCTTTTATCATGGTTTCTCCTGTATCAAGCTCACGAAAAACACATCCATTTGATCAAAATACTACTTCATTTCCTTAATCACACATTTGATTGACACTCAACAAGTTATGCTTTAGACCATCAACATACATAACATTCCGAGCTTTAAATTTTTCTTTTAAGAGAATCGAACCTTTACCTTTTATGGCAACAGGAGTGTCATTTCCAAATGATACCTGCTTTTCCTTTTCTAAGGCATTATATGACTGAATTTTTTCTTTGTCACCTGTCATGTGTTTTGAGCATCCACTGTCGATGTACCACTGATTCTCTTGTCCTTCTACATACAGGGCTATACCACATCATTTTGTTTGTTATTCTTTCTTTCTCCATAATTTGGGACTTAGTGAAGGTTTCTCCTTCTAAGATGTTTGCCAAAATTTACTCTTGCATTTAGATTCTTCATGACCGAAGTTGTTGCAGATAGAGAATTCTATTTCATGTTCAAGAGAAAAGTTATTGTAGGTCCGTTTCATGATCCTTGTCACATTATTTTGATTTCATGCTTCTCTAGTCATGATGGTCTTGTAAGAAACACATTGAGAACCTTTGTGTCCAAAGTTATGACATGAAATATATTGGCCATTAAAGAAGTTCCTACGATTTTCGAATCTACTGACCTGGTGATTGTAGTTTCTATTGATATTCATTCTTGAAACAGATTAAGTATGATTTACTTGAGGTTGGTTGTAGCTTATGTTCATCCTTGAAGTAAATTGAGATTGATTTACTTGGTGATCTGCTTTATGCCTTTGCTGACGATTGTCAAACTGTTCACTGCTCTTTGTTGCATCAAGATAGATTTTAGTGGAGGTTGACGGCTTCTGTGCTTGAGATGATTCTTCAGTATATCCAAGACCTATATTTATCATAGGATAATGCTACACTTTGACAATTTCATTTAAGGTTTCTGATCCTTTAGCAAATCTAAGATTGAGAGCTTTTGTTTTCTCAATATCGTTTAGACCCATAGTTTCACATTCTAGTTTTTCGTTGTGTTTTTCTCTTTCAACAAGTTGGAATGTGAGAGTATCTATAATCATATTCTTTTATTCTAAACAAATTTTGAGTTTAGAGATTTCTTCATAAAGTCCATCTTCATCTAAAGCATCGAAGAAATCATCATCTTCAAAAGCCATGAAAATTCTATAGTCCTTACTATTTTCATCTTCATCACTAATTGATAAACCATCACTATCTTCATGTGTATATTATCTCTTCTTACTTACACTTTGTTTTCTATTCCATTTTTCTTATTCTTTACCTTTATCAAGCTTATCTTTATGAGGAAATTTGGTAGCATTATGACTGACTCTTCCACAAGAAAAATATTTGAAAGGTTGTTTACCTCTGAATCTTCTGGAACCCTATTGAAGGTTCTTGACAAAGTTTGCTTCTTCCTCTCCTTCTGAAATATGTCCTGATTCATTGAGTTCTTCTCTTCCTGAAGCTTTAAATGTGGCTTCTCTGATATCTGATGGCCCTCATTTTCTCATTTCGAAAGAAGTTAAGATTCCATGCAGCTGTGTCATAGTAATAGTCTGAAGATCCTGCTTTTCTTCTATCGCAGATACTTTTGATTCAAACTTAGTAGACAAGGATCTCAAAACCTTTGCAACTAAAGTAACTTCTTTTATCTCTTCACCCAAATTCTTCATGTAATTGACAATCTCATCTACATGTAATAATTAACTAGATATACCTTCATCATAGTGCATTTTGAGAGTTGCATATTGAATTCTGAGAGTTTGTAGTTTTGCACGTTTTACTTGAGTGTCTCCTTCATAGATTAGAACGATCTTCTCCCATATTTCTTTGGAAGATTTGAGCTTCATAACTTTGAAAAATTTTGATGTGATAGACTTCCCAATAATGTATTGACAACCTTGGCATTGGTTTCATATTGCTTTTTACCTGCTGCATCTGTAGGAATTGTTGATGGAAATGTATATCCTCCTTCCACGATTTCCCAGACATATGTTCCAAGAGATTGAAGATAGGTTGTGGTTCTTACCTTCCAATAAACGAAGTTGCTCCCATCAAATATTGGTGGTCTGATGGATCCCTCTCTTTTGTGGTTACTCATGATGATGGATCTTCCTTCAAGCAATCAAGCTTCTTATGAAGGACTTGCTATAATACCAATTATTGGAAATAATACTAAGAGGCGGGGTGAATTAGTATTAGCAAGTCAATAATTTTCATTTCCTACTTCAGTTAATGAAACTCACATGTATACGCAACTGTGTTTAAGGCAACTAGCGTATATCCTGCAAACTTATGATTCGGTTAATTCATCATATGTTGATATTTAATCAGTGCATCAAAACTATATAAACTATAAACAGGTGCAATAAAAACAAAATAGACAATCGCCCACATGAACACAAGATATAAGGTGGAAACCCAATGTGGGTGAAAACCATTCACTGCAATCATCTCTATGTTCTTTTTAAAATTAGAAACTTCCTTTTACAATTTTTGTACTGGTGCAATATTATACTAGTACGCAGGCTTCTACCTGCAGAAGGCTACAACCTTCTCTTGTTCTCAAGCTTCTCTTGGAAGGGAGCTACAACGCCCTAGCTATTGTACTAGCTGATATGTTTACCAGTACGTAGGTGCCAACCTGCATTAGGCTACAACCTTCTCTTTTCTTCTAGGGACTACGTTTCATAAATTTTCAGACTGGATCCATCAATAACATCATTCAAACATCAAATATATCTGCATCAACCAATTTCTTTGCACCAACCACAATTGAATCATTTAATCACTTTTCAGAATGTTGTAACTAGAATACAGTAACCAGAACCCAAGCTAGAACCCAGAATATTGCAACAGCAAATAGAAGCAGCTAAAACATATTTTATGAGGTATACGCTTCTTCCATGTGTCAAACCTGCGTGCATATGCTCTTTTCTCAAGGCGAACATGTGTACAAATCTTCAAATCAAATTTAAGATGTATTTGTTGTTTTGATATGCAGAACCAGCATGTATACACACCTTTTCTAAAGTGAACCTATATAAAAATTTCACTTCGAGCCTTAAGATCTTGACCCATCATTAGATCTTATCCTTCATTGATCCGAAATAGATCATAAACACTCTCTAAGTTTTCACTACTATTTCAGATTATGCTAAAAAGATTCAAGTCTCAGAACAATCAAGCTATTAGAAGGAATCCTCGTGACAGTTGCAGTTGTAGCTGGAGCAGAGCAACAAGGACCCTCAGTCGAGCGCGCAAACCGTTGGCCCATGGTAAACCACAATGGGAAGAAACTAGCAAAACCAAAGGTTAATTCTAGAAACAGAGGTGGATTCTGATACGCGATTAGTGCTAGTGCTAAAGTGCTAATCATGTATCGCATGGCATCCCCCTCAGTGAAGGAAAGCCCTGAAGCTCATGGACCCGAAATCACTATAACATTCAGAAAAGTAATGCATTTGGTTTCATAGCGTGAGATTCCAAAAACCAACAAGATATCAGAAGGTGTCAAGGTGGTAAGCAGTTTTGGCTAAGTCCTGCTTGATGCCACACATCGAGCGACACGTGCTCGGCAAATGAGAGAGAAAACTTCCCACATCAGACAAGTAAACATCGTGTAACTTGTCCAATCGATATGAAGAATGACTGTAGGATCTGGGGGGCCCAGATCGATGATAGAGAGGCATCCCGATAACTGACTCGATTTGAAAAGTCAAAAAAGAAAGATGACAAGGGATTTGAAGTCTAATGTGGATGATGAGTTGGTAAACGATTCATGTTTCATAGGTGATCTTGAAGAAAATCAAATTAACGACCATTCAAATATGATTCAAGGAATCTAACACCCAATTCGTTAGGAAACAGGTGGCCACCTCCCTACGAGGTGTTACCCAGGGATGATGACGCAAAGTAGAGGAAATCTAACGGACAAAGGTAAGGAAACTAGAAGGCTAGGAAGCGGAAACGAACAGTCAAAAGAGCAGACTAGCTTTGAAGCCATGAATGGACAAGAGCAATAACACCGATAAGAGTTAGTTAGTAGCAGAAAGCTAAGAGCAGAGAATAGAGAGTAGAAGCTGAGCTGTCCTAAAGGCAACATCGAGTCGGACAGAGCCAGAGAGAGTTAGAGAGTCTGTGTACTCCATAGAAGGCTTGAGAGGTTCAAGCAAACTCCTTGGCATAGGCCTGTCATAGTATTGTGACCCTTAGAGGTCGATTTTCAGTAAGGAGAGTCTGTGTACTCTAGTCCTACTGACTTATATCTATTAAGTGAGACTTAAATTGAGCTCATTGATTGTAAAACTCTGCTTTGAAAACATAATAGAGGGGCCACCACTTAAGGTTGGACCAAGAGACGCAGCCCAAGAGCATTGGGTGAACTCCTTATTAAACTTTCTGTATTTACATGTTTGATTGCTATGTTTTTTCTAATTGGCTCAGTGTCTGTGTGTTTTGCAATCTTATCGATCCATTGCATAAGGTAACATAGGCACATCCCAACACGAGTCTGTAAGACCTTTAATTCTTTGTCCTGGATAAATTCCAGATAAAAGTGGTAGTAGAGCTTCTAGGTTACTAAGGTTAGATAAGCTTGTGCTGGATCTTTTTGTTGAATGCTAACTAGATCAAAGCTTAAATTAGGTGAAGGAGAGTTGGCTGAAACTGACCCAAAAATTGGAAGAGTCTATTCTAAAAGGAAAATGTCAGAAGAAAATCGCTTGGAATCAAACCCCGAGTTCATGGATAGTTTTATGACCATGAGACCCATGGTGGAGGAAATGTATAGGGAATTTAAGAAAAATAGAGATGAAGATTTATCAAACACCAAACGAGACAAAGGAGTAGAAGAATCTCTCCTCCATGACCACTCTAAAGGCAAAGGGAAAGAAGAAATTTTTTTTATGCCTCCTAATAGCCCTGAAAATAAAAAGAAGACATCTTTGATTAAATTAGATGTTAAATTTGGTTTACCAATATATGACGGAGAGTTGAATGCAGAGAATCTAGATAATTGGATAAGACAGATTGATCTTTATTGCAGAGTGCAAAGCATTGACTCGGACAAGAGTAAGATTCAGCGGGCCAGCCTACGCCTTGGAGGCACAACCTTGGTATGGTGGGAAGGTAGGACACAAGCTGACATGAAGAAACATGGTAAGATTCTTTCTGTCTGGAGTGAATTTGTTTCTGTAATTAAAAAGAAATTCTACCCACTAGCTTACATGCAGCAAGCCATGATGAGCTGGAAAACTCTTTGGTCGCTAAAAGGGCAATGTGTACAAGGTTACACCAAAGAATTTAGGAAAAGATCTTTGATTCTAGGAATTTCTTTAGAGTCACTTGAGACTCTGTTGAAGTATATAAGTGGTCTACATAGCTACATGAGGCACACTATCCTCATGTTTAATCCCACTAGTATAGACAAGGTATCCATTCAGGCTACGCATCTAGAAGCTAGAGGTAAGAATGGAAACCTAGAAGTTGGGGGATCATCCAAATCAATTGCAAGAAAAAATAAGGAGAAAAGAAAACAAAAATGAAAAGAGAAGAAGACAAACACTGTATAGAAAAGCAAGTCTTCATGCACACACTATAAGAAGGATGGGCATGATGATGAACACTTTTGGATTCTGCATCCAGAGCTGAAACCTAAGAAGTTCGAGGGCAAGAAGAGGAAGATTGTTGTAGCTATTCAAAATTATTTTAGGTTAGACTTTGGAGATGAAGCGACAACCGCAGCCGTATGTATAAAAGGCAAAAATTCTGAAGCATCTACTAGTAATTCTACACAATCTATTGATAATGAAGA
The DNA here is from genome assembly GCA_000404065.3 of Pinus taeda. Classification (NCBI taxonomy): domain Eukaryota; kingdom Viridiplantae; phylum Streptophyta; class Pinopsida; order Pinales; family Pinaceae; genus Pinus; species Pinus taeda. Next base: position 79,353 of record APFE030277069.1, read on the forward strand.
AAATGAGAGAAAAAGGCATGAGATTTTTCATATTCGAGTTATTTCCAATCATAAAAAGATTGATACTTTGTTTGATAGTGGCTCACAAGTAAATTTAATTTCTGAACCAATTGTAAAGAAGTTGGGATTACTAACCACACCTCATAAGAAACCATACCCATTATGTTGGTTATGTGATAAATCAAAGCTACAGGTGACTAGACAATGTAAACTTAAGTTTTCTTTTTGGTCAGCATTTGTAGATGAGGTTGAGATAGATATAGTTCCTTTGAATATATGTGGAACTATTTTAGGAATTCCATACTTGTATGAGAGAAAAGTTATTTTCTATAGAGCTGAGAACAAGTATCTACTCGTTAAATATGGAATCAAATACATTGTAAGAGCTCATAAGCTCACGAATAATTATACTCTCATAAACTTAGGGCAGAAGAAATGAATTGTAAATTCATGCAAACAATTTTTACGGATGGTTATAAAGGAAAAGAAACTTGATAAAACCAATGTATTTGAGGGTTGTGATGCTAAATAGCAAGCTGATTTAGAAAAAGTTGTTTTAGAATATGATATATTGTTTCAAGAACCTAAATGTCTACTGCCCAAAAAGGAAATAGTGCATGATATTAATTTGCAGCAAGATGCTTCGTTTCCTAACATCAAAATGTACAGGTTGTCCACTTTAGAGAATGCAGAAATCAAGAAACAGGTACAGGAGCTACTCAAGAAGGGTTTCATCAGACCTAGCACATCCCCATGTGGGTCTCCAATTGTTTTAGTGAGAAAGAAGGCTCATGGAGAATGTGCATTGATTACCGAGCACTGAATAAGAAAACGATAAAAAAAAATTATTCCCTTCCTCGCATAGACGATCTATTAGATCAGTTGAAAGAAGATTCTTATTTTTCCAAGTTAGACTTGAATAGTGGCTATCATTAGGTCAGAGTTGCAGAGCATGATGCATGGAAGACTACTTTCAAAACAAAGCAAGGATTGTATGAGTGGCTAGTTATTCCTTTTGGCTTAAGTAATGCTCCTGCTACTTTCATGAGAGTAATGAATGATGTACTTAGAAATTTTCTTGATGATTTTGTTATTGTATATCTGGATGACATTCTTATATTCCACAAAATGTGGGAAGAAAATTTTAAGAATTCTAAGCAGACTCTAGATGTTTTGAAAAGAGAAAATATTTATGTTAAACTCTCAAAATGTGAATTTGGAAAAAAATCTTTGAATTATTTGGGACATATAGTAGAGGGTGGTGAATTGAAGATAGATCCCTCTAATGTTTTAGTCATTGTAAACTGGCCTAAACCCAAATCTGCTACAAAAATTAAAAGCTTCTTAGGAGCAACACAATATTGGAAAAAGTTTATTTCTAACTTTTCCTTAATTGCAACTCCCTTACATGCTTTAACAAGATTGAACAAGGTGTTTCAGTGGGGAGGCAAACAACAGAAAGCCTTCAACACCTTGAAAGAAAAGATTAGTACAACACCAGTACTAGCACTGCCTAATCTTCAAAGACCATTTAATATTGAAACAGATGCCAGTGACTATGGCATGGGAGCAGTTTTGATGTAGCATGGTAAACCCATATGTTATCATTTTGAGACATTAATTTTGCAGTAGTTAACTATCCCACATATGATAAAGAATTGTATGCATTAGTACAGAGTGTGAAAAAGTGGAAACATTACTTAATGAGCAAAGAGACAGTTATACATAATGATCATCAAGCAATTCAATATCTACACTCCCAAACTAAGTTGCAGCAATCAAGACACTATAGATGGATGGGTTTTCTACAACAATTTCATTTAGTCATCAAATATAAAAAGGGCATACACAATAAAGTTGCAGATATGTTTTCAAAACCAATTATAAATGCATTTACTATACTTAAGCATAATTCAATATTGCATTAGAGCTACATTGAACAATATGCACAAGATATAGATTTTAAAGATGTATATGCAACTTTAGGTCAAAGAAAACAAGTAGAAGTATTGGATTATCATGTTAGGGACCAACTCTTGTATCATTTTGGGAAGTTATGCATTCCACAAACTAAAAGAGTAAAGATAATTCAATAAGCACACACTTCTATAATATTAGGTCACTTTGGTGTAAGTAAAATAGTTACACAGCTGCAAATATTTTGTTATTGGCCAAAAATGAATGAGACGGTTTCTAGATATGTAAGAGGGTGTACTATGTGTGCTAAAAGTAAGCCCAGTAATAGGAAACTAGGCTTGTACACTCCACTACCAGTTCCTTCTCATCTTTGGGAAAGTGTTTCCATGGACTTTGTTGGAGGACTGCCTAAATCTAGGAAAGGTCATGACTATTTATATGTTGTTGTGAATAGGTTCAGTAAAATGCGTATTTTAATACCTTGTAACAAATAGATTACAGCTGAACAAACTACAAAGTTGTTCTTTCAGCATGTGTGGGTTCATTTTGGATTACCCACTTCCATATATTTGATCAAGATACACGATTTGTTTGGAAATTTTGGTCAAGTTTGTGGGAATTGATGGACACTAGGCTGAAGAAGAGCACAGCTTTTGATCTCCAAATAGATGGAAAAATAGAAGTGGTCAATAGGACAGTGATCTAGTTGCTCAGAGGCTATTGCTGCAAGCATCCCAAACTTTGGGATGAACATATATGTTATGTGCAGCATGCTTATAACCGAGCTAAACATTCTTCTTCACAGAGATCTTCTTTTGAGACCTGTTTTGGTTTCACACCAAGGTCTCCCTTGGATTTTGTCCTTGGTAAAGACATAGAAATTGATGGACATAGTGATGTCAACAAGGCAACCAAGTTCATCGAACAAATCCAAGAGATTCACGAGGCCGTTCAGGAACAACTGGAAAAGAACCAAGCCAAGTACAAGGAAAGGCATGACAAGCATCGAATGGAGCATAGTTTCCAAGTTGGTGATCAAATCTAGTTGTATATCAGCAAAGACAAAATGCAAGGTGAAGGTAAGAAGTTGAAGCCAATAAGGTATGGACCTTTCAAAATACTTGGGAAACTTGGTGAGAATTCTTTTCACCTTGATTTACCAGCTTACATGCACATCTACTCAGTCATTAATGCAGACAAATTGAGACTATTTGAACCTTCACTAATTGAAGATCCTGAAGAGCAGAGTCAATTGCCTTCTATTGATGATCTGTTACCTAAATATCTTAATGAGTTGTAGGAAGATACAGTTCTGGACAGGAAGGTAAGAACTACGCACAGAGGGGATTTTGAGTACCTCAGGATTGGACTCAAAGGCTCAAATCCAAGTAGTGCGAAATGGATAGAAATTGAGCAAGCGAGGAAGCAATACACTCACTTGAGTGATGCTTAAGAAAAACCAACTTTTTGTGATCCAAAAGCGTTTTTTCAGTGGGAAGGCCATGATTCGAATTGGATCCTAAACACTCTCTAAGTTTTGATGACTGTTTCAAATTATGCTAAAAAGATTCAAGTCTTAGAATAATCAAGCTATCAGAATGAATCCTCGTGACAGTTGCAGTTGCAGCCAGAGCAGAGCAACGAGGACCCTCGGTCGAGCGCGCAGATTGTTGGCCCATGGTAAAGTGCAATGGTAAGAAACTGGCAAAACCAGAGGCTAATTCAGGAAACAAATGTGGATTCTGATACACGATTAGCGCTAAAGCGCCCCCTTAGTGAAGGAAAGCCCCGAAGCACCCAGACCTGAAATCGCTATAAAATTCGGAAAAGTAATGCATTTGGTTCTGTAGTGTGGGATTCCACAAACCGGCAGGATATCAGAAAGCTTCTAGGTGGTAAGCAGTTTTGGTAGAGTCCCACACGATGCCGCACATCAAGCGACACGTGTCTAGCAAATGAGAGAGAAAACCACCTACATCGGATGGGTAAACATCACGCAACTTTTTTGCCCGATATGAAGGACGACATTATGATCTAGGGGGCCCAGATCGACGGTGGAGATGCATCCCAATGACTGACCAAATTTGACAAGTCAAAAAAGAAAGATGACAGGGGATTTGAAGTCCGACATGGATGATGAGTTGGAAAATGATTCATGTTTCGCAGGTGATCTTGAAGAAAACGAAATTAATGGCCATTCAAATATGATTCAAGGAATATGACACCCAATTCATTAGGAAATAGGTGGCCACCTCCCTGCAAGGCATTACCTAGTGATGATGACGCATAGCAGAGGAAATCAAACAGACAGAGGTAAGTAAACTAGAAGGTCAAGAAGTCGAAACGAATAGTCAAAAGAGCAGACTGAATTTAAAGCCATGAATAGACAGGAGCAGTAACACTAAGAGGAGTTAGTTAGTAGTAGAAAGCTAATAGCAGAGAATAGAGAGTAGAAGCCGAGTTGACCTAAAGGTAACATCGAGCCGGATAGAGCTAGAGAGAGTCAAAGAGTCTGTGTAATCCATAAAATGCTTGAGAGGTTCAAGAAAACTCCTCGGCATAGGCCTGTTGTACTATTGTGACCCTTAGAGGTCGAGTTTTAGTAAGGGGAGTCTGTGTACTCCAGTCCTACTCACTTATATCTGTTAAGTGAGACTCAAACTGAGCTCACTGATTGTAAAACTCTGCTTTGAAAACATAATAGAGAGGCCACCACTGAAGGCTGGACTAGGAGGAGTAGCCCAGGAGCATTGGGTGAACTTCTTATTAAACTTGTTGTATTTACATGTTTGACTATTATGTTTTCTCTAAATGCCTTAGTGTCTGTGTATTTTTCAATCTTATTGATCCATTGCATAAGGTAACATAGGCACATCCCAGGACATGAGTCTGTAATACCTTTAATTCTTTGTCCTGGATAAATTCCAGATCCTTCATCAAGTGCTAAGGTTCATCCTTGGTTCAGATCCAGCTATCAGCATAACCCAATAACTCGTATACGAGATCTTTCTCTTCATCAGATATTCCATACTTAAGTGCCTTTTGCTAATGATCTTCTCCTCCTTTTATAGACTTAGGCGTACTCAATACCATGGACCAAAACCACTTAGGATCGATACCTTGGACCAAATACCTAGGGTCAACACTTCGAACTAGATACCCTAGAGCAATACCATGGACCAAAACTTATTTTTCCAACATGTACGCGCCTTTCCTTCTATGAAAGTGCGTGTGTACATTATACGCACATTATGATCTACTAACCTGTGTGTACATGTGGCTTGGTCAATCGGGAACCTGCATATACCTTTCTTTCTTCATTCTGTGAGTCTGAACTGTGATCTGTCATCTAAGTGAGTTGGCACCAAGGACAACACTTGTGTCATAGTGCCAAATTTGTGTCATAATGCCAACAAATTGAACCCTAGACTTTTGGGAAGATGACTAATTATATATCATGGATATGCAATCACTTTAGCCTCAAAGTAAACCTCCCCACAATAATGTTTGCAGGGACTGAGATGTCATTGATCCAACTATAAAGGGTCATGTTTTGAACAGATCAATACTTTTGCAACAATATAGGGGGTTTCAACCCTTTATTCCAAAAGTTCATTCGCGGGGGCCAGATGCTAGCTCTCAACCCATTTTTTTGTCAAGGAGATCATTGAGCAACATACTTTGGGACTATTAAGGTCACCCTCAAGTCCAAACTATTGGTCGATACACCATTGGAGAAATACCTAGCGATCTTGGTCAATTAGGAAACTAGCCTTTTTCCAAACTTGTACCCAAGTTTGTCACTTGAGATCAGAGTCCCTCAGGAGGGTAGAATGGGTTTTGCAAGAAATGTGCCACAACAAAATTTTCCAACCAAGCTATATGGTTACCAAAGAAATCATGTTATTGATGAGAAGTCACTTCATTCAAAGTGTGAGTATCATTAACAAAATAGATTGTTTTAAGGGAAGAAGGAACTTCCCAAATCCCTTAATTGAGAATTTAAAGAACTTGAAAAGAGGATTTCCTAACCCTCACTTTACCATAAATTTGAGCATGTGACTAGTCCATTCCCATGTAAAAGGAAATTCCCATAAACATGACCCATTGTTGTTGACACTATGGATGAGGGTGCAACCATATATACTATGGCATTGAACCATTCTTTCTCATTTCCATTCCCCATGAGTACGAGGTTGGCATATATCCATATCAATATGAAGGTTAAGTCCTAATAGTTGGAAAAGTTATTGACCCTTGGCTAGAATTACTTTCTGGTATCTTGGTTGAGCTACATGTTAGCTAGTTCCCACATGATTGGTAATGTGTTTCTATTTTTCAAATAAATAATGCAGAAAAATTATGAATTATTCAGATTGTTGTCTTTCCTCAATCATAATTTTCTCCCCATCAACATTCTCTCCCTCATAATTGTGTGTTTATTTTTGCAAATTTCAATGTTGTTGATTGTCTTCTAGAACTGAGAAAACTTATGACAACCACTATACCTTACTGGAACAACAATAATATTGTATTATTATGAAAACAATGAAAAAAGAAGAGCTAGGATCCTAACCCTGGATAATGGCATTCCTTAACAAAAGGAAAAAGGGAAAGATAAATTTCATGGTTGGACAACTCATTGCGTATTGGGGCACCTAAAAAGGTACCTAGCACTAGGCTTGCTTTGCTCAACAAGAGAAAAAGAGAAACATTCCAACCAATTTACTCACAGTCTGATATGACCTAAATCAAAAGAAAGGAACATTAATCTTTCTATCTCTGTGAGAACCACTCTTAAGCTTGTACCCAAAGAAGATCTTACTGTAGGAGTGAAGGTGTTAATTTCATTATATATTTGTGCTTAGGAGGGCTTTTCCATATGTTATTTTCATATAGTTCAGAAGCAAGTTGGTGCCTACACAAATCTAAGGTTGGTGCCTCTAGTAGGTCAATGCTTGGAGACCTTACGGGGTTATGTCCTCTAGTGAGTGGGTGCTCACAAAAGAATTTATGTAATCGAATTTGATGCTTTGAATTTACATCATAATAAAAATAAGCTTCGGTGGTTTTTCTCCCAAAAAGGTTTCCACATTAAATCATTGTGTATATGTGTGAATTCATTATATTATCTATAGATTGTAGTTATTATAGTTTATTTATTGAATGATTAATTAAATGAAAAATCTATAATTAGTTATTCATCTCCATTCTTAGTAAATCCCAATTCCCAAAAAAAGGTATATACTATGAAATAAACCTTAGCAAAGTTTGTCACAGCAACAAGCAGGGAATTCCCTCATTAGAGTGCGAGAAACACTAAGTGGCTCGAGGATGAGCCACATGTGGGTGTTTGGGGATTATTTGGGAAGTGTTTTTGAATAAAAAGTTTTGGGAAATGTGAAACATATAATCACATCGAGTGGATATCTTGTAGGAAGGCCAGTAGAGGGATTGCGTGTGAAAGATGCAAAGAGAACGAACTATGTGAAAGTGTGACTAATAAGGAAATATGTTGGGATAATTTCCTAGTTTACTAACCCATAGTAATATTTACTAGCCTTCATTAATAATTTACTACTAAGTGGTTTTTGGTCAGTGGGGGTCAATTTATAAATAGATTAAGGTTGAGGACTAAGAGACATATATAAACACAGATAGAGAAACATATAGAGATAGATAAATCAATATATGCATATCAACAATATAGTGAAGTATGATTTCATGTTGTAATAATGAAATATTTTCTAATATTGTTGAACTGAGATGGGTATGATTATAATGAAATATCCACAATGTTAATAAAAGGATCCATTTTATGTCCTATTATGTTTTTTTGTGTAATTTTCATGCCTTATATGTTTTTCATGGTTACTATTGCTTTAAAATGTATTCATATGAGATTAATACATAGTTTTTGAAGAATTAGGGCACACTTCTTTTGTTTTTTGAATAGTAATAATAATACATTGAACATATGAAAACTAGGTAACTCTAGCTTAAGGTTCGCCTCTCCTTCATCACTACATAACTATTCACGTTCTTGTAGTCCCCCCTAGATGCATTATGTGAGACCTCACCTACTTATAGGTGTTTCAGAAAGGGCCATTGTTTGTAGGGGTTTTGCTAGAAAAATCTCTTAACCTTGGAGTCAATCCCATACTATTGGCATACAGGTGGCTGACCCAAGATTCAAGAGAATTTTCCAGCAAAACCCCTATAGACACTGACCCTTTTGGAAACACCTTCAAAGAGGTGAAGTCTCACATAATGCTTCTAGGGGACCTGTAGGAAGTTGAATAATCTTGTAGTGATGAATCAGAAGGGGACCTTAAGCTAAAGTTACCCAATTTTTCCATATTCAATGTATCATTATTACTATTTAGAAAAGTAAATGAAGTATACCCCAATTATTTAGAAAATATGCATTAATATCATCATGTGTACATTTCAAAATAACAACAACCATGAAAACTAGAAAATTCAATAAGCATTACACAAACAAATAGACTAAGCCATAAAATGGATCTTTTAATTAACATTGTGGATCTTCCATTACAATCATACCCATCTTGGCTCACCAGCCTTAGTAGACCCTTTAGCATTACAATGCCTCTCTATGTGTCTCTTACTCCTCGACCTTAATCTATTTATAGGTTTACATTTGGGCCACAGCTAACCAAAAAACTCTTTGTAGTAAATTATTACTATGGGCTAGTAAATATTACTATGGGATAGTTAAATATGAAATTACCCCAACAAGTTTCCTTATTCATTGTACTTTTGCACAGTTCCTTCCCATTCTATCTTCTACACACTATCCCCCAGCTAGCCTTGTTGTACAATATCATATTTCCATGATTTTGTTCTTTACACTTCCCGAAACTTGTTATTCAAAAACATTTTTCCAACATAAACCTTCGACCTTGGTAAAGTATTTTGATGGATGTCGTGGGTGGTTTACCAAGAAATCATAAGGGACATAATTATTTATTTTTGGTAGTTGATAGGTTTAGTAAGATGTGTATTCCTAGTCCTCGTGAAAAAACCATCAAAGGTCAATAAGTTGTGAACATGGTCTTTGAATAAGACTAGGTGCACTTTGGGATATCGAGTATCATATCGAATAGGGACACCAAATTTCTCAATGAATTTTTAACTAAATTTTAGGAGAAGATGGACACTAGGTTAAAGAGGTATATAACATTCTAGCCAAAGATAGATGGGTAAATAAATGTAGTCAATAGGACATTGTTTTATATTCTAAGTGGCTACAATTAGAAGCATCTAAAGATATATGATGAAAATACAATCTATATTCAACATTGTTATAAAAAGGTAGACCATAATTCTACTAGTATGTCACCCCTTGAAATTTGTTTTGGAAATTTACCACCTTCACCATTGGTTTTTGTATATGATAAGAAATGAAAAGTGATAGAAGACATCAGAGGAGAAGTTTTGAGAGTATAGAATCTTTTTGAAAAGATTAGGTAGATCCATTTGCAAGTGCATGAGAAATTAAATATGTCATGATCAAAGTATAAACCTAGACATGATCAACAAAGAAACATGAAGCCACTAAAAGGGGAAGATATTGTTTAGTTATAGCTAAATAAGAAATACTATAGAGTCCTAGTAAGAAGGTCAAGGCTCTATGGTACGACCCTTTTGAGGAATTGGAAAACGTGGGAGATAGTGTATATAAGTTTAGTATACAAATACATGTGCATTTACTCAGCAGTAAATTTTGATAATTTGAAACTATACGAGCCTTCCATGTTGGATCAAGAGGAGGAGAAGTGTCTGCCTACCATAGATAACTTCACACTAGATCCCCAAGTAGAGTTGTAAAATGGCATAGTTTTCCAAAAGAATTCTAGAACCATAAGAAGGGATAGTATGACCTTTAGTGGATTGGATTGAAAGGATAACTTATAGGAAAATAAAAATGATATTCAAGGCAAAAGGTAGATGAAAATTTTCCTCACGTCATTCTATAAACCTTTTTGGGACCAAATACTCTCTAAATGGAAGCATGTGATCTTGAATGAATCATCATATAATTTTAATGTATATTAGTATTTCTAAATGGAAATTTTGGAGGAACTAGCACATAGGGCGGCATAGGCCTCATCTTGTATCTAGGCTTTCTCTTATATAAGGTTTTCTAGTATAAATCCTATGTTCATTTGTTTGTATGTTTTATGCTCATACTTATTCTTTCATTTTCATATTTCATTTATTTCACAAAATCAAGAAAAGCTAGTAATTAATTAACCTAAGATCTAAGGGAAAAAAATCATAGCCTAATACTTTAGAATATTATAAGATATGTTGTGATAAACTAATCTAATAGAATATCCATGATAGTTTAGAAATAATAATGCATCAATTATGTTGAAATGATCCCCTTGTTGATAAGATGAATTGCATTTGATCAATTCTTTGGTTTGCTACTCATATTTGATGGGGGGAACATTAGATGGATGTTAAAACTATTTTTCTTCATGTAGATTTGACTAATGAAAGTCATATGGAGAAACCCCTATGATTTCAAAATTATACATGTCTAGTATGTCAGCTCAAGAAGTTCATATAGGTTTGAAAGAGACCCCTAGTGCTTGGTATGAAAAGATTGATCATTTCCTTTTAGATCTAGTTTTAAACACTATGACCTTGATCATAGTATTTATTTATTACATTTGAAATATTACATTGTATGTGGATTATCTAGTCATTCTAAGAAATTTTTCCCATGATACATATTATATTCATTTTTGTGCTAATTTGATTGTTCTTTTATTTTTGTATTTCAATTATTTTCATAAACTTAAACAATAAGGTCGTAGTAATTAATTTGGGATTTAAGATTTCATAATACTATAACATATGGTGATAAATTATTTCAATACAATATCCATGATAGTTTATACATCAACTTGTTATATTTTATGATAATTAGAGTGCGACATAGGTTGTAGAATACCTTGTTTCTCATAGTAGTATGATACATGTGGAAACTTCATGTAATGTCCAGTGCAACTACAATTATTTGTGATGGGGTGGGGGGTTCTAGAAGTAATTTCATCTCCTAAAACTCCAGAGAACTCTCCTAATGGGAAGTGTTGGAATAGTATGATATGTAATTTTATCACAACTATGGATTGTAATAGCTCTGGTGAAAATTCCATGTAAAAATATATATATGGCCATGGTGATGGGACGCGTATTCCAAGTTGAATGGTGGGAGAAACATCCTAGTGTGTGTTGATTTAGTTTATTATTGCTAAGGAAATTGGCAAAGGTAATCGCAAAGGTTTTGATAAGGCGTGAGGCATTAATTGGAATTTTTATTTATGAAAATGATGGAAATTAGGAGAAAAGGAAAGTGAAAGGTCACAGGTTGCATGTGATGAAGAAAATAAAGGAAAAAAAATCGAAAATTAAGAAAATAGAGGCCTCATTCATAAAAGGGCTTCTGAGGATCAGTTGGTAAACTTTTGACAGGTTTTGGTGGTGCTCTCTTATATTTTATTCTATTCTCTCTCATACTTTTGGATACTTAGAGTTTTCTTGGAGAACTCTTGGAGAGTGTGGCATGCTTGGAGTTTTGGAGCAAGAATGCAAAGGAAGAGAAGGAAAGCACAAGATGACATCGGGATCAACAACTACAGTGGATTTTTCTTGCAAGTATTGAGTTGCATGTATGTTTCCTCACTAGTTTTGGCATGCATGGCACATGCATGTGATTTATTGGTCGTGATCTATCACTGGCATGGAGGATTGCTTGGATTGAAAATGGATTTTTCTAGCCTTGCAATTTCCCGAATAGCCATTGTGTTGTGGGTTTATTTATTTTTTTTCCTGGTTGGTTCTCATGTTTCCTTGCCTTGGGTTGAGTTATTATTTCCTAGAGCCTTGGTTGGACAAATGCTCTGGAGCTCTATAATTGTTTGGATTGAGTTACTAGTCTTGGAGCCTTGGTTGGAAAAACACTCTAGAGCCCTGGAACAACTTGGGTTGAGTTACTAGTCCCAGAACCTTGGTTGGACAAAGAGTTTGGAGCCCTTGGTGGGTTGAGTTACTAGTCCTAGAGCCTTGGTTGGAGAAATTCGTTGGAGCCCAGTAAAAGATGTGAGTTGAGTTATTAGTTCCTGGAGCCTTGTTTGGGCAAATGCTTTGGAGCTCAATGTAAGTTGTGGGTTGAGTTACTAGTCCTAGAAGCCGAGTTGGAACAAATGTTCTAGAGCCCTGGAAAGCTTGGGATAGAGACTGATCCGATGATGGTTTTGTGGTGTCTGACTGTGAGGTGGAATCACTATTTTATGGGTTGAGGTGGATGGCCACTAGAAGCCTAAGATGGTTGTCATTGATGTGTTCTATGAGATCCCACATTCATTCTTGGAATTTGGAATGGGGGTAAATGGCTGAAGAAAGATTTGGCTTAGCCATTCTACATTCAGGTGGAATGTGGAAGTCCCATCCCAGGTTTGAATTTTGCATCATTAATGAAAGGTTATTTCTCCGTGTATCTCTATGAGGATTATGATGCATTATATGTGGTTTATATGGTTTTGATTTCATTGGTATTTATTTCCCTATTATGCTGGTTATGTATATGTTTTACGACATCAACTATGTATGGATCTCATCACATTTTTACTTGTAAATGAATAAATAATGTATCTATGAACTAATGGATGAAATGGAAGTTAATGTGATAAGGAGACAATGCTTCATAGTGAATCTCATATAAGTATGAGACCCCTATGCTTAGATCTCTTATTTACACCTGTAGGTTGCATATTTACTAAGTGTTTGAAAAAATGCATGTCATGGCTAGTAGGGGTCCAGTCAAGGTATTGGACAAGTATTTGCTTTAGTACTACCATTTCCATGTTATTTTAACAATTTGAAGAGATGGTTAGATTATGGCTAGTGGCTTGGGCTCTAGGCCTGAGAAAGTTTCTCAAATTCTAGATTCACTGGCATAGCAATAATAATTTTGGTGTCTAGTCATTGGCAGGCAAGCCTGTGAGAGCAACTATAAAGTTACAGTCACATGCGCGCATTGTCATGGGAGAAAATTTGGGTTTAATTATTCTAAATGCTAAGTTAACTCAAGGGTTGGTCACCTGGAGTGGTGGATTAGCTCCTCGGGTCCCGAAGCACCTGAGGGAGGTCTATGGGTTATGTTTCCATAGATTCCATTTCCTTGAGGTTACCTACGAGGTTAAATCATATCATAGTAACATTTTGTCACATGTTTACCCTGGCTTTCTGGTTGCTTGGGGAGATGGAGGAGGGGGTTAGAAAGTGGTATCAGAGTGTGGTTGCACGCTCCTTGGGTTGTGTGTTGGCCATGAATTCGTGCCGATTGCATGTGTGTCTCTTGTGTTGTAGGACCATGTGCTTATTTCATTTGCATAGTGTCGATCATGGCTATAGTGATGTTTCCATGTGAAGGTTGAAGGTGTTGCTGTGGAGTATGTGTTCTTGTGTTAATGGTCGATTATGCAGTTGTTATGCATGTATGATATTGCTTATAGTTATGCACGAATAGTAGGTCAAACATGCTTTGTGAATTCATGGTATGCAATTTAGGTCATCATGATGTTATTTGTTATTATGATGCTAATGTGTTGGATAAGATCGAGTGGGAGATGTAGATCACCATAATGAGGTTTCAACATTAGACTTTGAGATAAGAGTAGATCGTCATATAGGTATTATATGTTTGGAATGTAGGTATGTAAGTTAAGGATTATAATATGCATTAGGTTATATACATTAGGTTTATGTAGATGTCTTTTGATGTTATGGTTACATTCATGATAGATGTTAGTTGATTTGTGTAGTTATATGCACATGTGTCAAATTGTCAAGAATGATAGTAACCTCTAGTTGTATGCATTTCTATTATTTCATTATATTAGATAACATGATGATTATGTTATATGTTGTTGATGAGTATGTTATAGGTTAACTTGTTGTTGCTATATGATAGGTAGCTTAATGATTACGTTATATGTTGTCAATGATCATGATATATAGCTTGCAGTTGTTATATGCTAGTAACTTGATGATTATGGTTATTTCATTAAATACCTTGATGTCATATGTATCATGCTAAATTGGATTAGCCTATAGAAATGGTTAGGGTTATGACATTCAAGTATGATTTGACTTATTATGTTGCATTATGTGTTACTAATATAGATTGGTCATACATATGTGATTGCTATGCATAAATGATAAAGGCCTATAAGTTTATTATGTGAACATGTTAGTTGGTTACTTTTACAGATATCAATATCATATTCGTGCTTGAGACGATGTGTTGTAAAGTTATATCATTCTAACTAGTTTGATTGTGAAGAAAAGATAGCCTCCCCTGAGATACATTAAGGTATGTGTTTTCTTATCTTGTCTATTTTATGTTTTGAGCATTTGATTACATCATCTAGTTGATTTATGTTAGGCCCCTATACTACTAGTGTAACCCCTTATTGTTATTAGTACAACCCACTTATTATATTAATGTACCCATGTAGTGCCCATATTGTTACTATTGTGCCCCATAGAAGCCCATTATTCTTATTATTGTGCCCTTACATTATTATTGTTATGTCGGCTCTGATTATATTATGACCCCTTAGACTCCTATATATAGAAAGGAGGTCTTTTCATTTGTATCATCAAAGAATCATTCATTTGTGTAGTGTAAAGGAGGTTGCCCCCTCGAAGAGGCTGAATTCTAAGGAGTTGATCTATTTTTTCTATCTTTTCTGAGTTGGTTTCATAACATTTGGTATTAGAGCTTTGGATTATAGCGTTTCCCTGCTCCAAATAGGTCATCATGGCATTTTCACTAAAACTTTTTTTTTGGCGACGTTTCAGAAGTAAAAAACAAAACCCATTTGAGATGAAATCACACTAAACCTCGGATCTGAATTTTAGAGCTTTTTGCACTATATTTGTATAGATATGATATGAGGAAGTTGGTCTTTTTGTAGACTCCTGAATTACATCCCAAACAGGTGAACTGGGAGCTTTTCGCCTATAACCTTATTTAAACATGAAACATGGAAACTTGGTGTTATATACATATTTGGGCACTACAACCCCAATCACATATGTCCATAAACCAAGGCCGTATGAGTCCCAAAAAGTGTTGTTTCATGCCCTAAAGGAACAAGGTTAGCTGATTACATCATCTCCCTGAAGTTCTCCATAGAAAACTGCTCATAATTGGTCAAAACTGGACCATACAGACTGCTCAGTATAGAGGGTGTGATGCATATCACCTACTCAGTGTAAAAGGTGCGTTGCATACTGGAAATCCCTTCTGTAGGCTGCGATGTGCGAGAGTAGACAAATGGCAGAGACAGTTTGCAAGGTGGATGATCATGGAATCTTCCAAAAACTTCTCCTGTGACACTTGCCTCTCTCAATTCGCCTAGGGATGAGTAAGTGAACATCAATCTCCAAGTGGAATCAAGGAATATCAGAGAGAAGACACTAATCAAAATCTCAGAAGTTGACTCGCCCTCCTACAATCATCTATATATGGATCCCTCATCCCAGAGATCCAAAGGCTGGAATCTTGTATCTTGTAAGGAAGTGTTATTGGTTTCCTGGTGGAATATCATAGTGTTGGGTGATCTAAGCTTTTCATCAAGTGAAGAAGGGCTTTCATGATGGGAGGATGACGTTGGGTCAGATCAATGGGCTGTAATCCTCTCTTCCAATCTCTATATCAATAAAGCTATTCAAGTTTTCCTCCACATTTTTGTATGTTTGTTAATATATGCATGTGTGTTGTCAATATATATCTGGTCCTATATTGTTTACGGTTGTAGATCTCTGTACTTTGAAGGAAATATGCTGCTTTGACTTTATAGGTACTCTTTGAAGTGGAGTGGTCAAGGGACGAGCGGCAAAGATCTGTCAAAGGGGAGAAGGAACAAGCAGAGAACCAAGTGAAAGATAGAGGTTGGTATTCTTTTCTCTTCTCCTATCTGCTTCTCGTAAAGGAAAATGAAAGTAACTTTAATCTATTTGTTTCTAAGATAGCTACCCATCTTAGTGGGACTAGTAGCTCTACATAGGCACTAGATTTCCCGATAACAAAATGGCGACTCCGCTAGGGAGTGAATAGCTTGTTTGGTTGTCTATATTTTTTTGCTTTATAAACTTACAGACGAAGCCTGAAGTCAAGCTAGCTAGCCTTCAAACTACATTTTCTATGCAAGTGCAAAGTACATCAATGTTGCTTCAGACTATCTCTGAGTTTTGTTTATAAACTGAACAATTGATTTGAAAACATCCTAACTGCCCTGGTGGTCGCTCCAGTAGCCTCATTATATCAACCCCTGTGATTTGTATTTACTAACTATCATTTGCTCGGCTTAAATCGCTGAACTGAGCTGTAAACTGTGATCAAGAACCTAGTTGAAGTCTCGTCCCTGGACCATCGCACCTTCTCTTCTTGGGAATCTGGATGCATCGCACCTACCATGTACAGTAGGTGAGATGCATCGCACTTTCTCTGTGTTATAGGTGCGATGATCAGATAAGACCTCATCTGCTTCTAGATTTTGGTTTTTTGCTCACTCTCTTCAGCTTTATTCAAGGATTTTGTTGTCTGTGATCAGTATACCTCTGTGGAAACTCCCTTCCTTTGCATGATTCAGCCTCCATAGTACAAAC
Source organism: Pinus taeda (assembly GCA_000404065.3). Taxonomy (NCBI): domain Eukaryota; kingdom Viridiplantae; phylum Streptophyta; class Pinopsida; order Pinales; family Pinaceae; genus Pinus; species Pinus taeda. Next base: position 95,985 of record APFE030277069.1, read on the forward strand.
AACAGTAAATGTTTTTATGTATTGTTCGCCATTTACGGTCCTCTTTTACAAAGAAGTAGCATAATCAAGCTAACGTCTTTTCATTTGGAAGTGTCACAAGTGTCGTTTTTAGTCAAAGAAAAGAATCCTACTATTCTTGATGGTTGATTATACTGTTACTCTTGTATTTGATTTGAATCAATAGTTTTTTAAGTGTCGAAAGTAGTTTTCAATTCAAAATCGCAAAGTGTCATCATTATCTTCCTTTCATTTTTGAAAATAAAATCGTTAGTACTGTCGCTTGAAATGATTTAGATTTGTACTTAGCATTCTTTTTGTCATTCACACATTAAGAAAGCGAAAACAAATACATGCATGTGCATTTGCATTTAGGCTGCTTGTTGATTTTGATTTAGGATAGTGCATCTAGTGTGTGCTCTCTACTCTTTATTGAAAGAATTCCGCTTCTCTTTCCTTAGTAGCTAGGGTTTTCATTGCAAAAGGAAGATAAAACATTTGTTTATCATATTAGATTGCATTTTAGGAATTGTATATCTACATCATGCAGTGAACCTGAAAGGAAAACTTCTTAAGAAAGATCAACTGTAAAATAAATTCAATGAACATAAAAACGCTTTGGAACCTAATGCACAACATTTAGAAATCTAGGCTAGAGACGTAATCCGACGTCATAAAGCCTGGTAACTATCGCTTTCATTCATAGTTGGGTGATTCCTCCTCTTTGAGACGACAAGTGCCAGTACGGACTTGTGCTCCCACGTACCGTCGAGTATATTGGGAGACCACAATAGGCTATATTCTTTATCCTTAGGAAGCCATGTCTACTGCCCTATCGATCGTAATGCACTGAACACAACATTCAGGAAGATTGATTTCCGTATCGTAAAAAGTATTCTGCAGTTTTTCGATTGGTTTGGTAATCCCTCTGTCTAGATTTCTACAGGAGTCCCTTTTGTTCCTTTTCAAACTCCTTAAAGGAAAAGGTCCATCTGAGCACCTATCACTTCATGCTCATTAAAAATCAAAGGTGAATAGAATCATATTTAGTTTTTTCTCAACTCTTAAAAATTTAAAAAGCAAGTTGTGTCAAAGCATCTAATTTTTTTTTAATCGGAATAATGTCAGTTGTTCCCTCGTTGGTCTTAGGTTGAGAAAAATGGATTCCACCAACCATGGAGTTCCCCTTCATGGAAATCCTAGTCCTTTCGCCTCTTGGGGAAATGTTGGTGCACCTCATATGGCCACATTGTCCCTCCTTGGACTAACAATCAGCTTGCCAATATAGCTCTTCTCAACCTCTGTCATTCAAACCACCATGATTCCTGAGCAATCAAGTCAACAACTAGATGATACTAGAGTTATCCCCCAACCTTCTGCTTCACTTGATTCTCCCTCCCGTCCTTTCTCTTTGCTTGGTGAAGTTGGTAAAGCTAAAAACCAAGTAACTGAGAAGAAGAAGAAAGGGAAGGAGAAAAAGAAGAAGGAGCCAAGGGAAAAAAGGGGCAACCATGCATCATCTAGTGAAAATCCACACACTACACCATCCAAACCTAAATCTCCATGTGTCATTTTCAAAGGAGACCACTATCATCGAGATTGTCCTTACATCCCTTGGATCTTAAGGGAAGTCTCCTCGTTTGCACAATCTGGTGTCATCGACCTCTGACATTCATGTTGAAAGTACACTATCAACTACTGAAAGAGAAGTCTCTGGATAGAAAAGGAAATGTAAATTTCCTTGTAAACTGTGTGAACGCGATCACGTCGTCCACCATTGTCCCTTTCTGGATGACGCTAAAAGAGTCTTGGATAACCGTCCTGCTTCACCGCTATGACTTCCTCCTAGGTACAAGAAACTCTTGCCAAGTCCATCGCTAGTTGAAAATCCAACTGACACGCCCTTGTGGTCGATCAAAGCATCTATCATTGAAGATAAACCCTCTGAGTCCACACCAGATGGAAGTCAAAAGGTTGAGGCGGCAGTCGACCTGGTCTTGTCTCCAGAAGTTCCGTCTTCAGATCATACAGTCACGGAAGAGAATGAGAACGACACCGTTCAAATTATTTTCTTAAACACAGACTCCCATGAACATGGGGGAAACCTATCCGTTCCTTTATCGCAAGAAGGAAGTTTTTCAGAGTCATATCCAACTGTCTATTTGGTCCCACCTCCAAGCAACCTAGTCATTTCCTTCGATTGGAATCTACTAGGCAGACCCCGTCTACCGTCTAATGTACCATTCCAAATCATTGTACAAGCTTACAGAATGGTCATGGTTGGTACTATCATAGATGAAAGGGATTCTGTGAGTATCCTTTCCTCAGCTGCTTGGAAAGCACTTGGTTCGCCATCGCTTATGCCTGGGATGAAAAATCTGATAGGCTTTGACAAAGGAACTAGTTGACAGTTAGGGATACTTTCAAATGTGCCTATAACTTTGATCAGGAAAATCTTTTATATGAACGTAATGGTAGTCCAAGGACCTCTGGATTATAATCTACTCCTTGGGCGTGACTATATTTATAGCATGGGAGCCATTGTCTCCTCACTCTTTTGAGTAATGTGTTTTCCACATGAAGGCTGAGAGGTCTAGTTCATAGACCAGCTTTAATTCCCCAGCTCACATGTAGCTAATAGTCAAGTGCCATCCCTAAATTGTCTCTTCATGCAAGGAATGTCTCATCAATCTCCAGTCCGTCCACTTGAAGAACGCGAGTAATCCAATGGCCATGACTTAAAACCAGGGGGCATCCGCCTTGGCTTGCTTTGGCAGGAAAACTTCAGGTATAAGGTAGGTTTCCACAGAGAATATATGACTAGTCTGATACACCCATCCATTTGGGAAGATGGGATTACACTATAATAAGATACCTTCGTTAGAAGGTAGGCCTTTCCCTATAGAACAAATGTTTTGTCTGCAAATTGAAGGGTAACCTGGAAAAGGTAGGCCTTACCTGGAAAGGTAGGCCTTTCTCGACAAAACAAATGTTTTGTTTGCAATTGAAGGGTAACCTCAAAACTTTACTTCACTATACCTAGGGGCATGCAAGCCTTTTTGAATGCAAGTGAAGAACGACCATTTATTTTCTTAGTTTGAAGATCCTCAACCCGTTTAAACTTGTAGGATTAGTCGTTCCTAGCTTGCATAATGAAAAGATATGGAGCATATTTTCTAATGGTGAAAGCTCCTTAAAAATTGAACCTATCGATGAGATATCCTTATTATACGACTGGCACGAGCAGTTTTTGTGCGAAGTTCAAGCTCGTTAAAAATTAAACCTATGCAATGAGAAAATTCTCCCCTAGAGTTTAAGCTCATTAAAAAATGAACCAACCTCCGGTAAATAACCTTTGTGAATGCATTATCATCAGCTTCTGAGCCCTGGTCGTGTTCTCGCCATCACCTCCACTCTGTTTAGCCGATCATACTTATCCATTTGATTGTTTACCCTTTTGTGAAACAGCTGCGAAGAGTGATTCTATTAGCCATCCTTGTGACACTGCCGTGATTGGAAAATTCCAAACCTTACCTAGAATTAGCAGCTACCCAAAAATATCACTCATTCCTCAAAGACGAGTCTCCTTTAAGCTCTTTTCACCTGACTCATAAAATATGAAAAGATTTCCGAGCAGTTGGCCTCTCCAGCTCGTTAAAGGTACCAGGAGTGCTATCCCTCCTCTAGATTTTAATCTTTTTGGACCTGAGGGATTATTACACAAAACTATTGAGCGCTTGTCTTATTCAGCTCATTAAAACTATAAAAAATTCATCTCTTTCGTATTGTTTTATACTTTTTCGGACTTAAGGGATTATATGACGAAAAAGGATTACTGGAGTTTTCTTTCCGTCCCTTTTCAGACTCTCTAAAATTGAAAAAGGACCAAGTTGTCTTTGTCATTAAACTCATTAAAACCAATAGTGACAAACTTTTCCATGCAGACAAGAACGAGTTTCACTGTCGCTAGATTCGTTAAAACATAGCGACGAGTTTGCCCGAAGGGAAAATTATAGAACAAGCATATGTTATCCTCCTCAAGCTTGACAAAAATAAAGAGGTACTAGTCAGCAATGACTGGGGAAAAATTGTGAAGAAAACTTGAAGAAACTTTATTGGTAGCAAGCACTCTTGAACATGACACTTTCACTCCATCACCATGATTGAGTTGGGTTGGGTCATTCCGTTCACCAGTCATATTACCATTGGTCCACTGTACCATCCATCTTTGGGGTTAACACTACCAATCCATTTCAGTGTCGCCAATATGTTCAAGAGAAGTTGATCAAAGAATTCACCAACCCATCTTGTGTCTCATCCGCTGCAATACCTTCATGCTTCATTTCTTCGTGACTGCCACCCTGAACCCTGTATCATCATATTGTTTTCACCTCCACAAAATCATTTGCTCCATTCTGTGTCGTAGATGTGGGATTCATTAAGGCCCTCCTATGACAAGTTACTTCTTGTCGACGACAGCTCATTATCCAAGAAGTTAACCTAGGAACAACCCTTTCAGTACTTTGAAGCTTGCATGCCTCAATGGCAAGTTTCTCACTTCTGGCGACAGGTTTACATCAATGGCCTTCGACCAGAAGATTTTGTGTGGTGTTCGATGCCAAGTCCCTTTTTCACACCATGTAAATTGTACTGTAGTACCTTGAGGGTCATCATCATTATCGATGATTCCTCTCGCGCCTGTTAACAACTTACATCATTGGCTAGTAATCAGTTGAAGTCTTTCCATGTTCGACTCCAGAACATTTTTCGCATGGATCGGCTTGTACTTCGGGCAAATATTGGACGAGTTTGAAGACCCCAGATCTAGTTTCATCCATCTAGGCTGCAATATATTTAGGAAAATAAAGACATCAAATGTACATCATTGTTGCACATATAATCATTCGAATCAAAGGATGATGGCTCTACCAGAATCATCAGTTTGCCACACAGACGGTTGTTTGTCCTATGTAAATGAAAATGAATTTATACAGCTGAGCATGGGAATTCCCACCTCAGCTAGATCATCAAAAAGTTGCAAAGATAATGTATTGTATTATATCTTATTACAGGTTGCCTTCCAGTTCGAAAGAACCTCATATCCTCATGATAAAGCATTTCACCTGACATCAAAAGATCTTCGACCTCATGCTTTAGGGGGAAACTGTTATAAACATATTTTGGCACTGCAACCCTAATCACATATGTCCATAAATGAAGGGCTTATGAGTTACTAAAAGTGTTGTTTCATGCCCTAAAGGAACAAGGTCAGTTGATTACATCATCTCCCAGAAGTTCTCCACAGAAAATTGCTCAGAACTGGTCAAAAGTGGACCATACAGATTGCTCAGTGCAGAGGGTGCGATGCATCTCTCATGCTCAGTGTAAAAAGTGCAATGCATACTAGAAAGCCCTTCTTTAGGGTGCGATGGGCGACAGTAGACAAATGGCAGAGACAGTTTGCAAGGTGGATGATCATGGAATCTTCCAGAAACTTCTCCTGTGACACTTGCCTCTCTGAATTAGCCCAGGGATGAGTAAGAGAACATCAATCTCCAAGTGGAATCAAGGACTATCAGAGAGAAGACACTAATCAAAATCCCAGAAGCTAACTCACCCTCCTACAATCATCTATATATGGATCCCTCATCCTAGAGATCCAAAGGCTGGAATCTTGTATCTTGTAAGGAAGTGTTGTTGGTTTCCTGGTGGAATATCATAGTGTTGGGTGATATAAGATTTTCATGAGGTGAAGAAGGGCTTTCATGCTGGGAGGATGATGCTAGGTCAGATCAATGGGTTGTAAACCTCTCTTCTAATCTTTATATCAATAAAGCTATTCAAGTTTTCCTCCACACTCTTGTATGTTTGATGATATATGCATTTGTATGGTCAATATATATCTAGTCCTATATTGTTTATGATTGTAGATCTCTGCACTTTGAAGGTATTATGCTACTTTGACTTTACAAGTACTCTTTGAAGCGGAGTGGTCAAGGAAGGAGTAGCTAAGACTTGTCAGAGAGGAGAAGGGACAAGCAAGGAACCGAGCGAAAGATCGAGGTTGGTATTCTTTTCACCTCTCCTATCTACTCCTAGTAAAGGAAAATGAAAGTAACTTTAATATGTTTGTTTCTAAGATAGCTACTCATCTTAGTGGGACTAGCAACTCTACATAGACACTAGATTTCCTGATAACAAAATGGCGACTCCATTGGTTGTTTGCTTGTCTATATTTGTTTTCTTTATAAACTTACAGATGGAGCCTCAAGTCAAGCCAGCTAGCCTTCGACCTGCATTTTCTCTGCAAGTGCAAAGTAGATCAATGTTACTTCAGTCTACCTCTGGGTTTTGTTTATAAATTGAACAATTGATTTGCAAACATCCTAATTTCCCTAGTGGGGGCTCAAGTAGCCTCATTAGATCAACCCCTGTGATTTGCATTTACTAACTATCATTTGCTCGGCCTAAATTCCTGAACTAAGCTGCAAACTATGAACCAGAACCAAGTTGAAGTCTCCTCCCTGGACCATCGCACCTTCTCCTCTTTGGAATCTGGATGCATCGCACCTCCCGTGTGCAGTAGGTGAGATGCTACGCACTTTCCCTGTGTTACCGGTGCGATGATCAGATAAGACCTCTTCTGCTTTCAGATTTTGGTTTTTGTTCACTCTCTTCAGCTTTATTCAGGAGTTTTGTTGTCTGTGATCAGTATACCTCTGTGGAAACTCCCTTCCTTTACATGATTCAGCTTCCATAGTACAAAGAACTGTAAATATTTTTTATGTATTGTTCGCCATTTACGGTTCTCCTTTACAAAGAAGTAGTGTAATCAAGTTGTCTTATTTTGATTTGAAAGTGTCGCAAGTGTCGTTTTCAGTCAAAGAAAAGAATTCTATTGTTCTTGATCGTCGATTAAACTATTACTCTTGTATTTGATTTGAGTAGTAGTTTTTCAAGTGTCGAAAGCAGTTTTCAATTCAAAATCGCAAAGTGTTGTCATTATCTTCCTTTCGTTTTTTGAAAAGAAAATCGTTAGTACTATCGCTTGAAACAATTCAAATTTGTACTTAGCATTCTTTTTGTCATTCACACATTAAGAAAGTGAAAACAAATACATGCATGTGCATTTGCATTTAGACTGCTTGTTGATTTTGATTTAGGACAGTGCATCTAGTGTGTGCTCTCTGCTCTATGTTGAAAAGAATCTCGCTTCTCTTTCCTTAGTAGCTAGGATTTTCATTGCAAAAGAAGATTAAATGATTGTTTATCATCTTAGATTTCATTTTAGGAATTGTATATCTACATCACACGGTGAACCTGAAAGGAAAATCTTCTTAAGAAAAGATCAACTGTAAAATAAATTCAATGAACATAAAAATGCTTTGGAACCTAACGCACAACATTTAGAAGTCTAGGCTAGAGACGTATTCCGGCGTCGTAAAGCCTAGTAACTCTTTCTTTCATCGTAGGTTGGGTGATTCCTCCTCCTTGAGACGACAAGTGTCAGTACGGACTTGTGCTCCCACGTACCGTCATGTATATATTGGGAGAGGCTATATCCTTTATCCTTAGGAAGCCATGTCTACCGCCCTATCGATCGCAATGCACTAAACACAACATTCGGGAAGATTGATTGTCGTACCGTAAAAATTATTCTACAGTTTTGCGATTGGTTTGGTAATCCCTCTGTATAGATTTCAAGAGTAGTCTCTTTCATTCCTTTTTAGACTCCTTAAAGGAAAAGGTCCATCTGAGCACTTGTCACTTCAGGCTCATTAAAAATCGAAGGCGACTAGAGTCATCTTTAGCTTTTTCTCGAACTCTTAAAAATTGAAAAAAAGCAAGTTGTGTCAAAGCGTCTAAAATTTATTTTAATCGGAATAACATCATTGTTCCCTCGTTGGTCTTAGGTTGAGAAAAATGGAGTCCACCAACCAAGGATTTCCCCTTGGAGGAAATCCTAGTCCCTTCTCCTCTTGGGCAGATGTTGGTGCACCTCGTATGGCCACATTGTCCCTCCCAGAATTGACAATCGGCTTGCCAATATGGCTCTTCTCGACCTCTGTCATTCAAACCACCGTGATTCCTAAGCAATCAAGTCAGCAACTAGATGATACTAGAGTTACCCCCCAACCTTCTGCTTCACTTGTTTCTCCCTCCCCTCCTTCCTCTTCGCTTGATGAAGTTGGTAAAGCTAAAAACCAAGTAACTAAGAAGAAGAAGAAGAAAGGGAAGGAGAAAAAGAAGAAGGAGCCAAAGGAAAAAAGGGGCAACCATGCATCATCTAGTGAAAATCCACACGTTGCACCATCCAAAACAAAATCTCCATGTGTCATTTGCAAAGGGGACCACTATCATTGAGATTGTCCTTGCATCCCTCAGATCTTAAGGGACTGGTCTCCTCGTTTGCACAATCTGGTGTCGTCAACCTCTGATGATCATGTTGAGAGTACATCGTCAACTAGTGAAAGCGAAGTCTCTGGACAGAAAGGAAAATGTAAATTTCCTTGCAAACTATGTGAAGGCAATCATGCCATCCACCGTTGTCCCTTCCTGGACGAAGCTAAAAGAGTCTTGGATAACCGTCCTGCTTCACCGCTACAGCTTCCTCCTAGGAACAAGAAACTCTTTCCGAGTCCATCGCTAGTTGAAAATATGACTGACACAACTTTATGGTCAGTCGAAGCATCTATCATTGAAGATAAACCATCTGAATCCATACCAGACGAAAGTCAAAAGGTTGAGGCAGTAGTTGACCCGGTTTGTCTTCAGAAGGTCCATCTTCAAATGATACAGTCACCGAAGAGAATGAGAACGACACTGTTCAAATTCCTTTCGTAAACATAGACTCCGATGAACATGGGGGCAATCTACCCATTCCTTTACCGTAGGAAGGAAGTTCGTCAGGGTCATATCCGGTCATTTATTCGGTCCCACCTCTGAGCAACCTAGTCGTTTTCTTTGATTGGAATCTACTAGGCAGACCCCGTTTACCGTTTAATGTACCATTCCGAATCATTGTACAAGATTACAGAATGGTCATGGTCGGTACCATCATAGATGAAGGGGCTTTTGTGAGTATCCTTTCCTCAACTGCTTGGAAAGCGCTTGGTTTGCCATCGCTTCTGCCTGAGATGTGAAATCTAACAGGCTTCGATAAAGGAACCAATCGACCGTTAGGAATTCTTCTGAGTTTTCCTAAAACTTTAAGAGGGAAAACTGTGTATCTGAATGTAATGGTAGTCCAAGGACCTTTAGATTACAATCTTCTCCTTGGGCGTGATTATATTTATAGCATGGGAGCCATCGTCTCCTCACTCTTTCGAGTAATGTGTTTTCCACATGAAGGCCGAGTGGTCCAGCTCGTAGACCAGCTTTCATTCCCTGGCTCACACATAGCTAATAGTCAAATTCCATCCCTAACTGGTCTTTTCACGCAAGGAATGTCTCATCAATCTCTAGTCCGTCCACCTGAAGAATGCGAGTAATTCGGTGGCCACGACTAAAACCTAGCGGGCATGCACCCTGGTCTGCCTCGGCAGGAAAACTTCAAGTATAGGGTAGGTTTCCGCATGGGAATATGACTAGTCTAACATGCCCATCCGTTTAGGAAAATGGGGTCAGACTGGAATAAGATACCTCCGTCAGAAGGTAGGCCTTTCCCGATAGAACAAATGTTTTATCTGCAAATTGAAGGGTAACCTGGAAACTCTACTTCACTATATCTGGGGGCATGCAAACCTTTTTGCATAAAAGCGAAGAGTGACCATTTATTTTCTTAGTTTGTAGGTTCTTAACCCTTTAAACTCGTAAGATTGGTTGTTCTGGCTTACGTAAAGAAAGGATCCGGAGCAAAGTTTTGAATGGTGCAAGCTCCTTAAAAATTGAACCTATCGATGAGACATCTTTATTATACTACTAGCACGAGCAGTTTTTATGCGAAGTTCAAGCTCGTTAAAAATTAAACCTAAGCAATGAGAAAACGTTTCCCCAGAGTTTAAGCTCACTAAAAAATGAACAAACCTCTGGTAAATAACCATTTTGAATGCATTATCGTCAACTTTGAGCCCTAGTCGTGTTCTCGCCATCACCTCCACTCTGTTTAGCTGATCATGCGCCTTCATTTGATTGTTTACCCTTTTGAGGAACATCTACGAAGAGTGATTCTGTTAGCCATCCTTGTGACACTGTCATGATTGGAAAATTCCAAACCTTACCCGGAATTAGCAGCTACCCGAAAATATCACTCGTTCCTCAAAGACGAGTGTCCTTTAAGCTCTTTTCATCTGACTCATAAAATGTGAAAAGATTGCCGAGTAGTTGGCCTCTACAGCTCGTTAAAGCTACCAGGAGTGCTATCCCTCCTCTAGATTTTAATCTTTTTAGACCTGAGGGATTATTACACAAAAATATCGAGCACTTGTCTTGTTCGGCTCATTAAAACTATCGAAAATTCATCCCTTTCGTATTATTTTATACTTTTTTGGACTTAAGGAATTATATGATGAAAAAGGATTACTGGAGTTTCCTTTCCATCCCTTTTCAGACTCTCTAATATTGAAAAAGGACTGAGTTGTCTTTGTCGTTAAAATCATTAAAACCAATAGCGACAAACTTGTCCATAGAGATGAGAACGAGTTTCATTGTCACTAGGCTTGTTAAAAAATAGCGACGGGTTTTCCCGAAGGGAAAATTATAGAACAAGCATATGTTATCCTCCTCAAGCTTGACAAAAATAAAGAGGTACTGGTTAGCAATCACTGGGAAAAATTGGGAAGAAACCTTGAAGAAACTTTATTGGTAGCAAGTCGCTCTTGAACATGACACTTTCACTCCATCACCATGATTGAGTCAGGTTGGGTTATTCCGTTCACCGATCATATTACCATTGGTCCATCGTACCATCCATCTTTGGGGTAAACGCTACCAATCCATTTCAGTGTCACCGATATGTTCAAGAGAAGTCGATCAGAGAATTCACCAACCCAGCCTGTGTCTCACCCACTGCAATACCTTCACGCTTCATTCTTTCATGACCGCCACCCTGAACCCTGTATCACCATATTGTTTTCACCTCTACAAAATCATTTGCTCCGTTCTGTGTCATAGATGTGGGATTCATTAAGGCCCTCCTACGACAGGTCACTTCTTGTTGACGACAGCTCATTATCCAAGAAGTCGACCTAGGAACAACCCTTTCAGTACTTTGAAGCTTGCATGCCTCAATGGCAAGTTTCTCACTTTCGGCGACAGGTTTACATTAATGGCCTTCGACCGAGAGATTTTGCATGGTGTTCGACGCCAAGTCTTTTTTCACACCATGCGAATTGTACTATAGTACCT